>SEYY01003940.1:45000-47500 GCA_009176605.1 Armadillidium nasatum
AGAGATCATGAAAATAAATGCAAAAATAAAAGTAAAATTAAACGTAAAAATAAAAGTGAAAATGAATAATATGAAAATGGAAATGGAAGTGGAAATGAAAATCAAAGTAAAGATGAAGGTAAGAATGAAGATAAAAGAAAATAAGAATAATAATATAAAATGAGGGTGGAAACGAGAGAAAAAAATGATAAAAATAGAAATGAAGATGAGAAAGAAAATGAAAATATTTCAATATTTTAATTTTTGAGCATTAATTTTTTGTTTTTTAAATTCATTTTAGCTGAAGAAGAATCCCTGTGATTCGGAACGTCCAAATAAAATATGTTATCTTTACGTTGGACTTAATTTTCATCATTATATATATATATATATATATATATATATATATATATATATATATATATATATATATATATATATATATATATATATATATATATAATATATATATATATATATATATATATATATATATAACCTCAATAACCGTGAAGTTATTTGTAAATTTTAAGAAAATATGAAATATGGCACTTTTCCAATCATTAAACCAAAAGGTTTACACAAAACCAAGCAACAAAATAAAACATGTTTTCGAAACACTAGTCTTCTGTCTTTCAGATGCAAATTAAAACAAAGTGGAAATTTTCCTTAAAGACTTCAAGAGATTAGATATTAGAACCCATTACTTCACGCTATTTAAACCAAGTATAAAATTATTTAAAAGGTTATTCTTCTCCAAAGTTAGCCATCTAAGAAAACCATCAAAAAAGATGGATTTTCATAAATTATCTAAAAATTCCTAATATTTTTTTTATACGTTTCATTTACTACGAATTTTTCTCTTGGTTTTTCAATGATCCTGAGAGTCATTTTTGTAATACTTCAGATTTCTTTTGTAATCCTTATTAATCTGTTGGCGATATAAGAAAAGTTCTGGTTATGAACACTTAATAAAGCATCTCTTTGTTGATATATTCTTCTATCTAAATCCGATGTTTTCTCAATATAAACTTCATCACACATTTTACATGGTATCTCATATATATATAAATATATATATTCTTCTCTCAGGTCTCCCGTTTCTTTTTCATCTGTGATTTCACATGATCATTTTCTTTGGATAATAAAATCTTTGAACAAGAAAAACTAGTAACTCAGATATAATTTTCCCAGTTTTTTCATCATTATGGCTTTAAACACCAAGTCAACTGGTGACATGCTTTTCTAACCTACAGATCTACGATCTTCTTCCCTTAGAAATTATGAGGAGTCATATGTGATTGAGCTTAAAATCACATATTTTTGACCGGGTTTGGCATTCTTTGCTGCTCTCTTCCGTTGGGTTTCTTCTTTCTTTTTATTGACTTATGTTTTATTCTCTCTCAAATCGCTCCATATCATCGTTTGTTTGTTTGTTAATCGAATTCTTATTTTTATATTAATTGTGGTGCTTCTCAAGGCTCTGTTCTATCCAGTACTTTATTCCTACTTTTCAACAACAACACACTCAACAGCACTTCCTACTATGTTTATTCTTATGCCGATGACTCATCTCTCCATTCTTCTACTCGTTTAACATCTACTCTTCTTCCAAAATGAACCATGGAACTTTCAACAAGATTCAGTATCAACACAGGTAGAAACGTCTACTCAAGCTTGACTCAGGGACAATGATCCCCATTTCCTCATCGTTGATAATTGGTCGTCTGGCAACCCCAATCTTTTATCCTTTGAATTATAAATTATGAACAGTTTTAGAGCAATAATCTGCTCAAGAAAACACCCAAATATAAAGAACAAACATCAAAGTAGAATCTGAATCTTTGAGCCCGTCTTTATAAGCGC
The DNA here is from genome assembly GCA_009176605.1 of Armadillidium nasatum. NCBI lineage: Eukaryota > Metazoa > Arthropoda > Malacostraca > Isopoda > Armadillidiidae > Armadillidium > Armadillidium nasatum. The sequence goes on from SEYY01003940.1 coordinate 46,846, forward strand.
TCTCTATTGAGGAGATATTAAGAACTAATCCCTTCACACAAACACTCACACACACACACACATATATATATATATATATATATATATATATATATATATATATATATATATATATATATATATATATATATATATATAATATATATATATATATATATATATAATATATATATATATATATATAATAATATATATATATATATATATATATATAATATATAATATATATATATTATATATATATATATATATATATATATATATATATATAGTAGTTGTGCTAGCTGATGTGTGTATGTGTGTTTTAATACTTCCCAAAGATTTAGGATGAGAGAAAAACGAATTAAATTCGAATTTGGAGTTCTTACAAATTTAAAAGAATAAAAGAGCAATTTCAAGAAGACCAAAAACAAATCCACTTTCATTGACTGGTTTGAAGAGAGAAAAAGACAGAGATTAAGTCAGTCGAACGAAACTTAAAGGAAATAGTTGGAGTAAATTAAAGGAAGACGGAAACGAAAATAAAAGGAAAAAAAATTAAGAAAAAAAAAAAGAAATGTGGTGATTACAGCAGAATTAAATGTTAAAAAAAAATTATTTTAGAAATTAAAGGTTTAAAAAAATATATAAGTAAAAATAAAAAGGAAAAATAATT
>SEYY01003940.1:52500-55000 GCA_009176605.1 Armadillidium nasatum
AGGGAAGAGATGGGGAGAGGGAAGGGGAATCGGAGTATTCCATGAAATTTACTTCGTTAAATATTTATAAAGCTTGAAAATGAATGATGCAAATGAAAAATATTATGAATAATATTAATTAGAAAACGTTTTTTTGTACGAAGTTAATTTATAAACATATTTGAATTTTAATCTCACAAACATCAATACACACACGCACACACACACATACACACACACGCACACACTCTCACGCATACGCACATGCGAGTAGATTGTATGAAAATAAATTAATAAATAATTTTTAAAATGATGTGTTTATTCTTATAATTACAATATTTATATGAGGTTGTAATAAAAAATTATCCTATTATGAAATTAAAATTAATAAAAATCCTATATTTTCAATTTTAATTTTCATTAACTAAATAAAATAAAATCATTCAACCTATCATTAAAATATCGATGTAGTATCGATATAGAAAACGATTCGATATCATGCATCCTATCTATTAATTATAGAATTAATATTGATATAATTAATAACTGAAAATTTCTCTTTATATTATTAAAATATCGACTTAATATGTAGAATATAAAAAAAAACAAACATATGAAAATAAAAAAAAACTATCGTTAAAATATCGATATATTATACCATTAAAATTGATACAATATGAATCTGAGAATTATTTAACATCGATTTTAATATCGATGTATATAAGCAACAAAATTTCATTCAACCAGTCGTTAAAATATCGATAAAATATATCAATACAATATCGAAATAAAAAAAATTAAACAATTACAATTCTGAACTTTTAATATTCTTACCTAACTTGGCTGGGCCTAATTTATATATATATATATATATATATATATATATATATATATATATATATATATATATATATATATATATATATATATATATATATATATATATATATATATATATATATATATATATATATATATATATATATATAGGGTTTTTGGAAAATAATTGCTTTTTCACCACTACAAAATAGGGACTCAACCAACGACTTCAGAACCAAAGTCAAATTTGCGGGAATTGTCTAGAAATAGTGTACCATCTCTTCTATTCGACTGTTTTTCATTCATATTTATTTCTATAATTAACCAAATGGAGAATTAAGAACTTTATGAAACCACATATTTTCCAATGCTTCTGTATGAGTTTCGAAGGAAAAAAGTTGCGGTGCAGAAGCAATGATGTGAAGTGATGTGAATTGATGCGGTTTAAAAAGTTTAAAGATGGCGATTATTAACACATTCAACAAACCCTCGCTCAGGAAGTTCTTATCGTTCCATGAGGTTAATTACGAACATAACTATGAATGACACACAGCCGGATAGAAGCGATGGTAAACTATTTCTACACAATTTCCTGTCCATTCGACCTTGGTTCTGAAGTCGTTGGTTGAATCTCCTATTTAATAGTTGTGAAAAAACACAATTACTTTCCGAACATCCTGGTATATATATATATATATATATATATATATATATATATATATATATATATATATATATATATATATATATATATATATATATATATATATATATATATATATATATATATATATATATATATATATATATATATATATATATATATATATATATATATATATATATATATATATATATATATATATATATATATATATATATATATATATATATATATATATATATATATATATATATATATATATATATATATATATATATATATATATATATATATATATATTATAAAAAAAAGAATTGTAATAAAATACGTATAATACTCGTAAAGTAATAATCTAAAGTTATAATTAAATCCTTTCTTAATTTTTTCCTTAATTAAATAATTATTATAATTATTTGAAATTTCATTTAATTATATAATGAAACAAAGTTGAAGAAATCTTATAAAATAATAAATTAATTTTAATATTAAATATTATCTAAATATTTAAAATATAAACTATTAAATAATATAAAGTATTAAATAATTAATTATTAAATATTTTTTTAAAATATATAATTCAGTTTATTCTTAGATTATATTTAGAACAGGAGGTACAGAATCAGTCTTTGACTCTGACTCTGACTCTGACTCTGACTCTGACTCTGACTCTGATTCTGACTCTGACTCTGACTCTGACTCTGTTTCTGACTCTGACTCTGACTCTGACTCTGACTCTGACTCTGACTCTGACTCTGACTCTGACTCTGACTCTGACTCTGACTCTGACTCTGACTCTCTCTGACTCTGACTCTGACTCTACTCTGACTCTGACTCTGACTCTGACTCTGACTCTGACTCTGACTCTGACTCTTACTCTGACTCTGACTTGGTCTTAAATTCCAACTCCGTCATCGATTCTGTTTCAGACTTCGACTCTGACTTTAACTCTGACCTCGACCTTCATTAATATTACGATTCCGATCTTCCTCTGACTTTGACTCTGACTATAATTTTTGACTCTTATTTAGACTCTGACTC
>SEYY01003940.1:60000-62500 GCA_009176605.1 Armadillidium nasatum
TTTGCATACCTTTTAAAATAAAAACTTGAACGTGAAAATTTGAACAGAAAAGAAGAAGAAGAAGAACTACAGAACTACAGAACACTGACTAGCAAAGACTTTACAGTCCACTCAAGGCTAGTCTGTTAAATAATCACTATTGAACTATACGCTCATAGACCAATTTGCTTAAAATGTACATCCAATTTCTTCTTGAATGATTCGATGTTGTTGCTGTTCACTATTTGATAAGAAAGACTATTCCATTTTTCAATCACATCGTACGTAAAAAAATTCTTTGCTATGTTTGTTTGAAATCGCTTGTGAGATAGCTTGTGTCCGTTGCTACGTGTTAGGTCATTCAAGTCGTACCGAAAGTATTGCTTATAATCAACGTTGTCAAATTTATTTAGAATTTTAAATACTTCTATTAATTTTCCTCTCAATCTTCTTGTTTCTAGAGAATGTATATCCAGTTCTCGTAACCGTTGCACATATGATTTACCTCTCAATTCTGGCATTAATTTAGTTGCCCTTTTTTGAATACTTTCGATTTTAACTATGTCCTTCTTGAGATATGGACTCCGAAACTGTACAGCGTATTCCAGATGAGGTCTAACTAACGATTTATAAAGAGGAAGTATTATATTTTAAGATTTATATTCTAAATTTCTAGTAATGAAACCTAAAACTTTATTAGCCTTCTTAACAGAATTAGCACTGCTTTGCAAATTTTAAATCCTTACTGATTAAAACTCAAAGATCCTTTTCCTCACTGACAACTTTGATATCTGAGTCACCTATAACATAATTATATTCGATATTCCTGCTTCCAAAATGTAAAACCTTACATTTATCATTTAAGAAGAAGAAGAAGAAGAAGAAGAAGAAGAAGAAGAAGAAGAAGAAGAAGAAGAAGATGAAGAAGAATGCATAAACTTTAAATAAATAATTTAAGTCAGAATTGACTGATGAAGATGTCAGAAAACCGTCATATTTTAAGCTGCTGCTTATAGTTTATTTTTTATGTATAGAATATGAGGCTTATATTATTCAGATTTGATGCATAAGGTGCAATGGGTTGGATGACGAATATATATTATCTTTATTAAATATTTCCCCTTACTCACAGATACACTTACGTAAATACACCGCACGTGTGTATTTTTCTGAAGGGTAAAGAGTTATATGAATGAAACTCTATGAAAGAGATTATTGATTAATAAAGACAGATGGGTAGATAGATAGATAGAGAGAAGGAGAGAATAAAAATTATCTAATTTTATGTGAATGTCTTTCTCTGAATTTACTTTGAAAACAGATTTATTATTTATTTATTGTTTTAATTAAACAGAAATTATAACTGAAGTTTATTGGGTTTCAAAAAAACATACATTATATATATATATATATATATATATATATATATATATATATATATATATATATATATATATATATATATATATATATATATATATATATATATATATATATATATATATATATATATATATATATATATATATATATATATATATATCTTTTTTTCCCAGATTGCCACAGCTCACGGACCGAGCCCTTTTCAAGAAGAGAGCAGAAATAAAAAAAGGCCGACTAACGCAAATCTCTTAGGTGGGCGCAGACGGAGGCCTTAAAGAGAGGAAGATTAAATACAGGAGGAAAAACAGAGCAAAAGTGGCTGGAAAGAAGGAGGCATCCACAACGGACAAGCCTGGGGTTTACCAAATTCACACAAAATTCACGCGAAAGCATGGCACCCCTTGTACTACAAAGGCGATGCAATGGTGGTGGAAAGCGAGAGGTCAGTTCCCTCGAGCAGTTGCCGTTGTAGTAGCTATAGAAAAGAGATAGTGCATCAATGTCACGTCGCAGAGACAGAGGGTCAAGTGAGTTTGAAAGGAGCGTACAGTTTATTAATCTTTTAGCCATACACTCAACACTATCCAAAAGAGAGGTGGAACCAGAACTCCCAAAATGTGAGAAAAGTACTCCTTTCAAAGACGAATTAAGACCTTTATATAATTAGAGCAACTATTCGGAAGAAAAAAATTCCCTCAATCTTTGAAGACGCCCTAACAACCTTTGTGATATGAAGTTTCCAAGAAAGTTTATTGTCTTTGCTTAGATCCAAGAATGTTAATATTGTTTACAGGTAATACAGGTAAAATGGGAGAGCCGTCGGAGGAAATGAAAAAGTTGGGAGGTGTTTTAGAGAGGGAGATGTCAAGAAGTTGAGTTTTTAAAGAGTTGAATCTCACAAGGTTGAGGTGAACTCACCGGGAAATCCCAGTCAGATTTCCCAGTCAGATCGACAAGAATTTAATCAGAAAGTTGAAGATGAGAAGCAACTTTAGAAACAAAAGAGAGAGCAGACTTGGGATGAGTGAAATAATAGAGAGTTGAGTCATCGGCATAAGAATGAACAAAGATAAAAGTGGAGCTGAGAAGATCGTTGATGAAAAGTATGAATAAAGTTGGATATAGAACAGAACCTTGA
>SEYY01003940.1:75000-82500 GCA_009176605.1 Armadillidium nasatum
GAATTTTGCATGCCTGTCCATGTTCACACATAAAATTTTTAAAATCACTGTTTTGAAGATATTGATGGGTGTCCCACTTGCTCTCTGCCCCATACTGGTCATCAGTTAATAAAATATGTATATAAATATCAACAATGAGTTCGTAAGCTATTTAGATAACGGGAAACTCAGTACTGGCTATTTTCATTAGGAGGGCGTCAATTGCTATACGTTCATCGTCAGCGTGTACGAAATTGAGTCTTTCTTTGAAGAATCGAGTCATTTCAAAAGGCTTTTTCCATCAAAGTCGTCTGAACTTACCCTGCAGGATTTCTTCCAGTGGGGCATGCTAAATGGAAAAGAATATCGCAACAAGCCACCAACTTTTAGAGAAAATATTGAAGCTAGCCAGCTTTATAAAAGAATATGGAAAGCTTGAAGAAGTCCAAAAAATATTTTTTTTTTTTTTCATCATATTTGAACAGCAAAGAATGTAAAATATAATTAATTTTTGGATGCAAAAAAAGATTTTTTTTAAAATTAATTCTTTACTATCTTAAAGCTAACAAGAATGATGATAATGATGATACTAATAATAATGATAATAATAATAATGATGTATATTTGGACTGTTCCGTTCAGGCTGCTGGATTGGTGATGGGCAACTTCATTTATCTTCTCTCCCCTGTGGAGGAATATGGAATACACTATAAATATACTGTAAATACACTTTATACAGTAACACTAAAATATAAAAGATTTCATATGGAGATTTCTAGTCATGCAACTTAGGGTATTCAGTCTGTTTCTAAAACCACCTAATAATATGGATAGGCCCTATTGTAACAACTAGACAAATTATAAAAAAATGGTAAAAATTTTAGGAGATATGTTGTGATACTAAACTGTATGCAGTTCACCACAATGATATATCAACCTCAAGACAGTAAATGGTAGTATAGGGCTATTCAAATCCTAAATTATTCTTATTGGATGATTTAATCAACTTTAAAACCCAAATAATTGAGGAATTCTAATTATTGAATATTGCAAACAACTCTCCTAAAGGCATACATGAAATCAACAATAAATTGAGTATAAAATAAGGCTCTAGCCTTAAATAAGTAAAAATGAAAGTTTAATTCATCCACAAGGTTTATTTTTTTGTTTGTGGGTGTTGAGCAAATAAGAAAGAGATATTAACCAATCAATTGACCTCACCTGTGAGATTCTGGCTTCCTTTCTTCAGCGAAAAAATCTTGATTCGAACAATGGTAAATTCAGGTATATCAAGATTCACTAGGATTAGTTCTGGGAGACTGGTTGAACTGATCTTCTTTTTGTTTTTTAGTTAATGCACATTTCAGCTGGTAACAAAAAATATATTCTGCAGTAAAAATTCTTAGACATATAGATCTTTAGTTAGGGCAAAATATAAAAGTCCTAATTCTGTTCTATCTAGCTCCCTTTTTTTTCCATGCTATGACCAGCATTTTTTGTGATACCACTTTTGGAGAGTTTTTTCTCTGAGGGCATTTTAGTGGATTTTTGGGAGGGCCAAATGACTTGAGTTTATCTCTTTCTAGTTACTTTAAAGATTTTTTTTTTTTTGAAATTAATTAAAGTTTTTACTCTATTTTTATTATTCAAATATCATATATGCCTCTACCAGAGTCATTTCAATTTTTTGTAATGAATTTTAGCAAACTGGGAGATATAATAATATGATGATTTGTGAGAAGACTGAGAAAAACTCAACAATGATGACATAATACAGTAAGCAAGTTGGGATATGAGAAAACTGAGAGAACTAAAATGATGACATAATACAGTAAATAAACTGGGAGATAAATAATGATTTAAGGTTCAATAAGAAACTATGAAGTATGGAATGGTGGCTTAATATTTTATAAGAAACTAGTTTTCTGAAACTAGTTTTCCAGACACTCCAGGCCAAGGGTTCAATTTATCCAAATTGAACTGATGAATAATTCACCAAAGAGAAAACAAAAAAACTAAAAACTAAAATGGAACAATGAATATTTTAAAAATAAAATAAACACAAAACACAAAATAAATGAAATCACATAAGTAAATGAAATGTTTAAGCATATATGATTTAGAAACCTAAAAAAATTTTTTTTTTAAGTAATATCAACTTATATACTAAATTAAACTCTACCTTAATAATAAAATATAGGTGCTTAATCTACTTTTATTTAATTCCTAAAAATTTCTTAATATTATCTCTGCCCTTTAAAGCAGCATGTCTCTTTGGTCTTTGTCCCAGCACACCACAGGGACTTTGTTCTATAGGAATAGGAACAGGAACAGGGTCAGTTTGGACAGAACTATCTGGACACTGATCTCCATCCATGACCCTTTCTTCACCCAAATTCTCAATATCCTCTACTGTTTCCTGACTGGGGGACAGTAGAAGTATTAACTGGGAAACATGCCGTTTGATCATTTCTCTAGTGCTTCCTTTGAATAGGGTTGCACCAGTTACTTCTCCCTTTATATTTTTGGAGACCTCTTTGACTATTCCCATTGGATAGTTAGCTGGTTTGGTAAAATTATCCTTAATTAACACAATGTCACCAACAGTCAATGCTTTATGAGGGACAACTTTATACCTATCCTTTTTGTCTACCGCCTGTTTAATAAGTGTATAAATAAACTCAGAATGGTATTTTTCTTTTAAGGTTTTTAGAACATTTTGGAAGGAATTATAAGAATCTTTGATAAATTTAACAGGTGCAGTACTTAAATTTTGGGTATTAGGAGGTTCCTGTATATCAGGGAGTATATTGAAGGATACAAGTTCATGACCATGAATAAGGATTTCAGGGGTTATTGCTTCAGGGACATTTTGAGAGTCTCTAAGGGTTTCCTTAAAAGCTACAGGGCGACGGTTTGCTAAGTGTATGGTTTGTTCTATGAAAAACTCAAACTGTCGCAGTGAGAGTACATTCTTTTTGATGGACCCATATAAAAGTCTTTTGGTTACTTTTACTAGTGTTTCTACCATGGAACCCAATTCACTCCTACCTTTATCAAAATGTTCAAATGCAATAGTATGGATACCCTTTTCATCAAAATACTTTTTTGTTTCCGCATCTTTTAAAAAATCTTTAATGACATTACCCCCAGCAACTATTTGAGTTCCCAAGTCACTAATACAATATTGTGGTACCCCAAACTGATAACAATGCAATTGAATGGCTCTAAGGAACTCCTCTGTACTCATGTTCACACAGACTTTCAGATTCACTGCTCTACTCCACATACAAGTTATACATAAGACATACACCTTTTTACGGTCTTCCTGCTCTTTCACATAGAATGGACCACAGTAATCTAAATATATATAGTTAAACGGAATATTGGGAGGGTTGGCCCGGAATTCCCTATAAGGACTTTGATTAATTTGTATAGGCAATTCATTAAACCGTCTGCATGTAATGCATTTTCTGACAAGTTTTTTTACTGTGGAATAATAACTGGGAATCCAATATGTTTTCCTTAATTCAGATAAAAGTGTGTAAACTCCCGCATGTGAAGTTTTTTCATGATAATGCTGTATGATGAGGTTGGTTAATTTACTTTTCTTTGACAGTAATAAGGGAAACTTGTAAAAGGAATTATCTTTCATGCGTTCTAGCTTACTGCGTACCCTTAATAATCCCTCTGGGTCCACATATATATTCAACTGTCCAACTATGTTGGGCATTTCTTTTTTCTTACCACTGTTGGTAAAAAACTCAAAAACCTCAGGGTATTCTATTCTTTGATCTAGTCTTAAGATATGTTTGACAGATTGTTCATATTCATTTGAATAAATTTGGGCCCTTCCACTATCAAAGGGAATAGAATTCTTTTCTTTAAGTTTAATTTTTAATTTGTTAATAAAGGTTAATACATATTGATATTTTTTAACTATTTTAGAGAACTTGGAATATCTTTCAAGATCTTTCAGATATTGATTATTACTCTCCTGGTTAATATTTAAAAAGCAATTAGTTTGGTTGTTACTAATAGTATTTGAGTTTAAGGCTGGGGTAGGAATGGTAATTTGTAGTGAATGAGAGTTAATATCAGACTCTTCTGACTTAAGAAAGTTTGGTCCTGTGAAATAATTGGATTTCATTAATTGTTTTGGAGATAAACAACGAGAAATGCAGTCTGCTGGGTTTTCCAGCCCAGCTACAAATGAGTAAGTTATGGGTTTTTGTTCACAAAGGTGGGAAATTCTTTGCAATCTATTTTGGACAAAAACTGAACGTTTTTGTAGCTTTTCTCTTTTACATAGATAAGAGTCCAACCAGGATAATGTTACAACACTGTCTGAGTAAATGTGGAGGGACTCTACTTGAATGGGGTTTATACAATGTTCACCACATAGTTCATTGTATAAGTCTAAAATGCATTCTGTCGCTAAAGTGACACTCAGTAATTCCAAAGTTGGAATAGACTTACGCTTTAACTGTGCATTCACTAAACGGTTTTTTGCAGAAATAAAACTAACCTTTTTATCACTTATACATTGTATGAAATTGACTGCCCCAAATATATCTTTACTACTATCTGCAAAAGTGATAAGACGATACTTGTCATCTCTTTTGCCTATGAAGCGTTCAATCTCAAAGACTGGGGAAGCATTAACCTGTTTCACAATGTTTCTCCACTCTCGCATGTGGTCTTCAGATAAAGTTTGATCCCAGTCTAACTCTTTGTTACATTGTAAGCCATGAAGGAAAAGTCTACTTCTATTGAGAATAGGCCCATTAAAGGAAAAGAGATCAAATTGGCTAGCAATTGAACTTAATATTTTTCTTTTAGAATTAGCAGTTAAATCTAGCTGAATGGGTTTTGTATAAATGACATCCTTATGTGTATCCCACTGTAACCCTAAAAGCTTAACACTAGGTGTAGGGATATCTGACTCTGAATTTAAAATTAGTTCACTTACTTTGGGAGAGTTAGTAATAAATTGTTGTAACCCAAAATGGTAAGGCTGAAAAATTGAAGGAAGTTGTTTATAACCCCATAAAACTTCTTCCTCTGTGTTATATGAAAGTGCACAATTGTCCATATAAGACATTTGATAAATAATTTTTTTCAAATCTTTCACATCACTTTCATCATTTTCCACATTCAAAACTAACATGTAGAATAGAGCTAGCATTAATAGTGTTGGAGCACAACGAATACCAAAACACAACCTTACATTTTTATATCCTACTATGGAAAAGTCACCTTTGGATGGGTTTCTAAACCAAAGAAATAAGAGTCTATTTTGATCTATTTCACTCAAACCTATGGAATTAAATGCTTTCTTTAAATCAAAACATACAAGATATTTATTAAACCTTAACTGTATTAGAGAACTGGCTAGTTTATGATTAAGATTGGGACCAGGAAGAATAGCTTGGTTATGTGATATGGTCATCTTGTCATGACTTTTTTCACAAAGATTGGAGAGAAAAACCACCCTACATTTAGTAGTTTCTCTATCTAGTTTAAAGACACCCATATGTGGAAGAAAGCTAGCTTCTGGGTGTTCTTTCAGGAAGTCTTCAACATTATCTATCCTCTCGATAATACCTTCTTTTTCTTGGTCTTTGATAGCTTGTTCCATAAGGTCTAAATGAGCGGGTTTTTTCTTTAGTTTTTTGAGACTGGAAAGCAAGACTTTTTCCGCTAAGTACTTGTTTTTTCCTAATAAATGGGCGGTTTGACTATCCCAAAACAGAGGCATAACCAATCTGCCTGTGCCATCTCTCTCCAGATGTTGTAAGGCAAAATGAACTAAAGTATCATTTATTTCAGAAGATTCCTCTTTATATTCATTCATTTCTAATGATGTATATTTGATACATTGGTTTTCTAGGATTTCTCTAGTAGCCTTATCTAATTCATTTTCATTTATTTCTCCTCTATCATCCAACACATCATAACTTAAATTACACTCCACACTCTCCTCTCCCACCTCACTAATTACTTCACCATGATTGTTTTCCTCAGCTAGAGTAGTCATGTTGAATGCATGAGTGTTTAAGGGTTGTGTGAGTTTTGATGATGTATCCATTTCTGGGTTAGGGGGAATGTGTGGTAAGTCTCTGAGTATTTGATCACAATCTCCCTTTAGTACAATGCCAATAGAAGTCTTAGCATATAAAGATTGTTCACCAAATAATACATCAGTCTCAGGTAAGCAAAATGCAGATTTTGTTCCTAATATTAAGTCAATATCACTGATCTCATTGCTGAAGCGAGCCAGTCTTTTATCCGCTAGCTTATAACCCTTGTCCAGGACATCCTGTACAATCCTGGGTAGGCCTGGTAGTTCTAGGGATATGGAAATAGTGGGAAGGCATAAGGCCTCTATCAAATATTCAAACTTACCAATTTTTAGGGGTATTTCAACTACCTGTGAGTGGTGGTTTTGAGTTTTGTTTATCCCATTGACAGTGAGAGTAATTTTTCTTTTAATAATTTTGAAATTATAAAGTTTTGCAGTCTCAAAGGAGATTAAATTACTTTGACACCCCCCATCCTTTAGAATTCTTAACTCTTTACCATTAGTATAGGCAGTAAAGGTAGGTAGAATGGTTTTATTTGGTATACACGCCTGAAGGGCAGATTCATTTATGGTTGCCAAACTGCTATGGGACATGACTCGGGTTTGGTTGTTTTTACTTTGTTTTCCCTTTTGGCCATGATTATGCTTACTACTATTACTATTCTTGTGTGTTTTATAATTATCATTACCAGAATCGTTTCTAGGATAGTTTTCAATACACAAATAAGAGAAATGATACTGGTTACATTTTTTACATGCATTTCTAAAACTAAATCTACACTCTGATGTGGGATGGTCATTAGCACATGTAATGCAAATATTTAATTTTCTTAATTCTGCTAATTTAGATTTGGGATCAGGGAAATTTGGGCATTTATATATAGGATGAGATGCATCCTTGGAATTTTTGGAACATAAAATACATTTGATATTGGGGAAGTTTACTGCATAAGAGGAGGTAACCTTAGTTTCCCGCTTTCTATTATCCATGAATTTTTTCTCATTCAGGGTATACCTATCTGCGGCCTGAAACATATTGGTTTCAGACATTTCCTCTAGAGTTGGTCTAGAGTTATTTGTAATACTAACCAATATGTTTTGGAACTTATAATTTAAACCATTCCACAGGAAATATTGCAAAAAATCTTCCACGCTTACATTTAGTTTTTTTGTTTTGTATATGAGAGTTCTCATTTCACCTATATACGAGAATGGATCAAAATCGGAAATGGGTTTAAGTTCAGCTAATTTTTTTATTAGTTTTGCTTTTTGTATCTCAGGGGAAGCTAAAGCATTCATGAGGAGGGATTTTGCTCTACTATAGCTTTCCTCGTCAGGTTCAAGTGATTCTATTAATAAAAGGGCTCTACCTGAAATTTGTTGTCTTAATATGAGCAACTTATCATAATCTGAATAGGGATGCTGACTAAGTGTAT
>SEYY01003940.1:87500-95000 GCA_009176605.1 Armadillidium nasatum
TTTCATTTGCATATTTTAGATATTGGAAAACGAGTCAAGCAATTTCATACAACAATTTTAACTTAGAAAGAAAGCAGCGTTCAAAAAACTTAAGAATTTTGTATATTATTTTATACATCAACAAATAATCGAAACTCTCTCTCTCTCTCTTTATATATATATATATATATATATATATATATATATATATATATATATATATATATATATATATATATATATATATATATATATATATATATATATATATATATATATATATATATATATATATATATATATATATATATATATATATATATATATATATATATATATATATATATATATATATATATATATATATATATATATATATATATATATATATATATATATATATATATATATATATATATATATATATATATATATATATATATATATATATATATATATATATATATATATATATATATATACTGGTGCATGGGCAAAAGTCAGAGACCTGCTAATTTCGACTAGAGTTGCAGGAATTCCAAAATCAAAGTCCAATTAAAGGCCGACATGTCCCTATACACGGTGTGTGAAAATATGCAAGTCAAAAGAAGTAGAAAAAATAGAACTTATTACTAAGGCATCGACAGGGAAAATAGTCGACAGGTTAAATTGTCGACTGTTTCGAAAAAAATATATATTAACCGTTTTTCTCTTCAATTTAAGCGTGTTGACAATATGGCAGTATGTAAAAAATAAATTTGTTTCGACCATTTGACCAATATCGAATTTTAGTTTTCATCGATATATGGGCTATTATTTTTATTATTATTATTATTATTATTATTATTATTATTATTATTATTATTATTATTATTATTATTATTACTATTATTATTATTATTATTATTAATATCATTATTTATCTTTCACTGATATTTTGGCATAATATATTATAATTATTATATTATTATTATTATTATTATTATTATTATTATTATTATATATTATTATTATTATTATTATTATTATTATTATTATATTAATTATTATTATAATATAAATATTATTATTATTAATAAATTGGTAAATGCATGGCACACGAACATTTGTCTACAGGTGGTTCCGGCACACGTGCCCTCGACCCGTGAGTGGTGGTGATGAAGAGTGAAAGACCTTCAGTACTTTACCAAAACCAACATTTTTATATGAAACTAATCCGTACTTTCAGAAAGAGCAAATATAGTATAGGCATCTCTCTCTCCCTCTCACTTTCTCTCTCTCAATATATATATATATATATATATATATATATATATATATATATATATATATATATATATATATATATATATATATATATATATATATATAATATATATATATATATATATATATTTTATTTTTTTTTTATATCTCCTCCGGTGGGCAAAGGCCGAAGGCCTACCAATATCCACCGGAGTTGGGAAGTAATCAGATTCGGGGTCGCTAATGGCCGACGTGACCCGATACACGGCGTTTAAAAGTGTGCAAGTCAAAGGAAGTTGGGAAAACAGATAAAGGAAGTGTGTTCCAGACTTTACCAGTAGAGTACATGTAAGATTGAGCATAGCGGTTAAGTCTGGGGTCGGAGAGTTGGACAGAGAAAGGATGAGACTGTGTAGAAAGACGTGTCGCACGAGCCCTTCTAAGTGGAGGAGGTATGCGACGTGAGAGTTCAGAAGAGCAATGTCCGTTGTAATAGCGATAGTAAAGAGAGAGAGTGACGCAACAATTCGACGGGAAGAAAGAGATTGGAGAGAGTTAGTAAGAGCAGGAGAGTTGATAAGACGAAAAGCCCTAGACTCCACCTTTTCAAGATGAGCTGTGTGTGTGGACCCACTCCAGATGTGCGAGGCGTACTCCATACAGGGGCGAACAACACCCCTATACAGAGCAAGCAACTGGGGTGGGGTAAAAAAACTACGAAGGCGCCACAGAACACCCAACCTCTTAGAAGCTTGTTTAGAGAGAGAAATAATGTGATCTTTCCAAGAAAGATCACGAGAAAAAGAAACACCGAGAATATTGAGAACAGATGAAGGTTTGAGTTGAGTGTTTTCGAAGAAGATGTCATAGTTGTGTGGAAGATTGTGTCGAGTAGAAAGATGGAGGAATTGAGTTTTTGAGGCATTGAAAACAACCATGTTTTCTCTGCCCCAATTTGAAATGAGAGATAGATCAGAGGTCAGTTGCTCCAAGGCAATCCTTCTTGCGTCTAATAACTGCTGTTGGGAGGGGCGTCTTTCAAATTGAAAGGAATAATGAAGGGTGGAATCATCGGCATAGGAGTGTATAGGAGACGAAGTAATAGAGAGAGAAGATCATTGATGAAAATTAGAAAAAGAGTTGGAGAAAGGACAGATCCTTGAGGAACACCACTATTTATAGATTTATAGGAGGAACGGTGGCCGTCTACAACAGCTGCTATAGAACGACCAGAAAGGAAATTAGATAGGAGGTCACAGAGAGAAGGATAGATTCCGAAAGAGGGAAGTTTGGAAATCAAAGCTTTGTGCCAGACTCTATCGAAAGCTTTCGATATGTCTAGCGCCACAGCGAAAGATTCACCGAAACCCCGAAGAGCGGAGGACCAAGAGTCAGAAAGTAGGGAAAGAAGATCACCAGTAGAACGTCCTTTACGAAAGCCATACTGGCGATCAGAGATAAGATTGGAAGAATTGAGATGTTTCCAAATCTTCCTGTTAAGGATAGATTCGAAAACTTTAGAAAGAACGGAGGTTAAAGAAATTGGACGATAGTTAGAGGGTTGAGAGGGGTCCCCCTTCTTCGGTACAGGTTGAATGAGAGCACGTTTCCAACAAGAAGGGAAGATCGAAGTAGAAAGGCAAAGACGAAATAGTTTACCAAGGCAGGGTGCAAGCTCAGAAGCACAAGTTTTGAGAACCGCAGGAGGAATACCATCGGGACCATACGCCTTCTTAGTGTTAAGCTCAGAGAGAGCAGAAATGACATCTTTAGAAGAAATTACAATGTTAGGCATAAATGAGTTGGAGGTGGTTGTAGGAGGAGGAATAGCTCCGGAATCGTCCAAGGTAGAGTTAGAGGCAAAAGTTTGGGCGAAGAGTTCAGCTTTAGTAGAAGGTAAAATGGCAGTTGTGCCATCAGAAGAGACTAGAGGAGGGAAAGAGGAAGAAGCAAAGTTAGAGTTGACATTTTTTGCGAAATGCCAGAAAGGACGAGATGAAGAAGAACCAGAAAGATTATTGCATTTGCGGCGGAGAAAAGAGTTTTTGGTATCTCGAAGAATAGATTTTGCACGATTCCGGGATGAAATATAAGTAGCATGAGTTTCAGGAGTTTGAAGACGACGGTAATCCCTGAAGGCAGCATCCCTGCGGCGGATAGCGCGAGAACAAGCAGAGTTAAACCAAGGTTTGTTAGGTTTAGTAGAAGGGAAAGAATATGGAATGTATGCTTCCATGCCAGAGAGAATCACCTCGGTTATACGCTCGGCACACTTCCGAGGGACCCCTCCCACGAAAGCAATAATCATTCCATGGGAAAATCAGAGAAGTACAACCGCAAGTCTGACCAGTTAGCAGCACCGAAGTGCCACAGACGTCTCCTCGCCGAAGGCGGGGGCCGTTCTTGCGGAAGACTTGAAGAGACAGAACAAGATACGGAGATAAGAAGGTGATCGGATGAACCCAGAGGAGGAAAGAGTTTAACAGTATAAGGAGAAGGATTAGAGGTTAAGAAAAGATCAAGTATGTTGGGTTCATCACCAAGACGGTCAGGGATACGGGTAGGGAGTTGCACCAACTGCTCAAGGTTGTTCTGAATAGAAAAGTTGAAGGCGAGTTCACCGGCTGGAGATTGAGAACTAGAGGAAAGCCATTGGCGGTGGTGAACATTGAAATCACCTAAAATGATGATTTCAGAGAAAGGAGAAGAGGATAAGAATGTGCTCTATTTTGGAGTTTAAATAGTCGAAGAATTTTTTATAGTCAGTAGAATTAGGAGATAAATAGACAGAACAAATAAATTTAGTAGTAGAATTGCAAGAGAGCTTAAGCCATAAGGTAGAAAAAATTCATGAGACTCCAAATCAGAGACACGAGAGCAAATAACATCGTTGCGCACATATGCGCAACAACCGCCTTTGGCTGAAAATTGAGGATAGAGACAGTAGGAGGTAACAGAATAAGGTTTGCTGTCAGCACACTCAAGCACCTGAGTTTCGGTTAGAAATAAGAGATGAGGTTTAGAAGAAGAGAGATGGTGTTCGACAAAGGGGAAATTAGAAAAAAGACCGCGAATGTTGCAGAAATTAATGAAAAAAGAAGACCGTGCATCGGGGGCAAGCCGGACGCCGGGTCATGGCGGCACCATCCCCATCATCGGAGGCCGCCAACTCCCAAGTGATGATGGGGTGAGGGGTGGAGGTTGAGGGGCATTCTTTGGATGCCGCCCCTCTAAGCATCTCCGAGGCAGCTGTTGGTTTCGCCATTTTATTTTGTTTTGTTTTAGGTAATGTAAGAGTAAGTGCATGTAAAATGTGGGAACATGTGAAGAATTGGGGTGGAGAGGTATTTGGAGCATAGACACTCCAGTGTGAGGCGGGGGTACGCTAGAGAACCCCCTGAGAAGGTGAAACGCGAAAAAGGAACGAACCAAAGGGCAACGGAGTGAAACGGAATGGTCTAACCCATCCTATCACTCCGTGGGTTATGCCCAATGGGGGGTACTTGCATCGCTTCGGACGGCGCTACGTCCTCCCCCTATAAATATATATATATATATATATATATATATATATATATATATATATATATATATATATATATATATATATATATATATATATATATATATATATATATATATATATATATATATATATATATATATATATATATATATATATATATATATATATATATATATATATATATATATATATATATATATATATATATATATATATATAAAATGAATATGATAATTAAATAAATTTAAACAATTGAAAAATCAATCTAGACGTATATAAAAAAAAAAATTTTTTCGACTTAAAGTCATTCTACTTTGTGGAGCGATCGATATGGCAATATACTTTGTATTTCTCAAATTATCAACTCAAATGAGATTGGTTCGAATATTCTTCAGCAAAGACTCAATTTCAAATGATTTATGACGTCAGAGGTTAGTATGTTAATTCTTTAGCAATAGATGACACAGCAATACGAAACAATGAAAGTGTCACGTGGCATTTGGTACACATGGTGCAACGTTGCCAATGTGTAACTAAATTTTTACTTTTATTCGAATAAAATAGAAAGGCATTTGGTGCCTTCATTTTTATATAAAGGAAAAAAACCGGTCTAATTTCTTTCTATTATAGACTGGCAAAAAACGCTTTTTTTGCCGCTCAATATAGAAAGAATATGACCTATAGTATATATATATATATATATATATATATATATATATATATATATATATATATATATATATATATATATATATATATATATATATATATATATATATATATATATATATATATATATATATATATATATATATATATATATATATATATATATATATATATATATATATATATATATATATATATATATATATATATATATATATATATATATATATATATATATATATATATATATATATATATATATATATATATATATATATATATATATATATATATATATATATATATATATATATATATATATATATATATATATATATATATATATATATATATATATATATATATATATATATATATATATATATATATATATATATATAATATATATATATATATATATATATATATATATATATATATATATATATATATATATATATATATACTAAGCTACTTTTTTTCTCTTGAATACTTAAACTATTTAAATTAATCCTGTTTAAATTGTGCTAATGAAGAGCGACGGTTTACAATTATTTTTTTTTCATAATTATGCATCTTAATTAACTACAAACAATCCTAAGATTTTTCCTCAGATCAGTTCAATTATATAGGAAAATGAATACTTTAATTTCACAAATTCTAAATATAATTGAATTTTAAATAACAATTGTGCTTTTATGATGTACAGAAAAATTACATTACCAAAATCTTAACTATATATGATTTAAGCACAAAGTACTACATCTATTAACTCAGTAACGTAACATGTACCCTTTTTTATTATCCCTAAAACATGTGTGACTTAAATATATATATATATATATATATATATATATATATATATATATATATATATATATATATATATATATATATATATATATATATATATATATATATATATATATATATATGTATGTTTGTGTGCGTATGTGTATGTGTGTTTATTTATCAAATGAATGTATCTACGGTCTTCCTACGTGTCCTTATATCTGAGTATATATATTAAATATATATATATATATATATATATATATATATATATATATATATATATATATATATATATATATATATATATATATATATATATATATATATATATATATATATATATATATATATATATATATATATATATATATATATATAACCGCATCCGCATCCGCGGATATAAAATAATATTATTACTTTAAAGTGAAAAATATAGATTGCTTTGCACACAAACTCATAGTATATATATAAATGTGTATCCGATTTAATAACCAAATGTAGGTTAATTGCTACGCATTTCAATCACTCCGTTGTAGCCCAAAATGAGCTGAAGAAAATACAAACAAGATTAAATGTTCGTCCACTATATAGAGGATATAGGCCATTTGCCTTTATGCTTCATAAAGCCTCTAACAGCTCACGAAATGAACATTTTTAATAATATATAACGAACCATTGTTGAAAGTGTTAACAAATGTTATTAAGTCTGAGGGAGTTTCAAGGATGACTGAAACATTAATGAAGGAGATGAACGACAGATTTGAAAACCTGGAAAATGATGATGCCTAGGGCAAAACAAAACTTTTAAACTTTTTGTTTCTCAGAATGTTAAAATCAAATTAGGATGCTTATGCGATGAGATGATAGAAAACAGCTAAAATAACTCCTTTCAATAAAAAGCAAAAGCTTCAGATACAAAATAAACAAAATCTGTTAGCTTAAGCCTTGCTAAATAATAAAGATTTCTAGCTTCCAGCAGCGATGAAGTGTCAAAGGATACAACATCGATTATTAAAAATTATCTGAAACTCCCACGTTTGGAGGCAGATAAAGACCAACAGGTTTGGTGGAGAGATAATTGCAAAACTTTCCCTTTTCTTGTTGAGCTGTCAAGGACTTATTTGCATGTCTTTCAACTAGTGTTTTTAGTGAGCGTCTTTTCAGTGGAGCAGGCCTCATTTACGACGAAAGCTACCAAACTTTCACCTGAAAGAGCCCAAAAGCTTTTATTTCTAAAAAATAACTTACCAATTATTAACTTCAAATGGAATATGTGAAACGTGAAG
>SEYY01003940.1:107500-121265 GCA_009176605.1 Armadillidium nasatum
AAAAAAAAAAAAAAAAAAAAATGTAGAATGAAACTCGATTATATCCCAGCAAGTTTTGTATTTCTTAACTTTACTCTAACAAAAACGAATAAAAAAAGGAAAAAAATCTGAAAGAAAAGAGAAAAAAACGAAGCATTTTAAACAGTTTATCATTGATATTCTAAAACTGAAAGAAGTTTCCCTCTTTACGGAGCAAAAACGAAACTTAATTTGGATTTCAAACTTTCAAACTTTGCAGTATGCGAATGCTTAGCAAGCACAAATTAAACGAGCGCGTACTCATACACACACACACACATACACACACACACACACACACACACACACACACACACACACACACATATATATATATATATATATATATATATATATATATATATATATATATATATATATATATATATATATATATATATATATATATATATAGTATATATACCTGGCATTTTCGATGTGCCAGATTTTTTCGCTGTAGCTAAATCTGGCAACTTGTCCCTAACGGTCTTTTTGCATTTGCGTGCAATCCTGCATTCTCAGGGACCTTCCTGACATTTTCTTTGTCTGTTCATGGACCAACGCGGACCCCCGAATGACCGGACCCCCAGATTCGAACCAATGTTAGCCGGACTGAACCGCAAAGAAAATGGTCAGGAAAGAAAGTATGTGAACGCAGCGATTTTGCAAACTCAGGCAACTTCTTGATACCATTTATGGAGGTTCAATTTCAATGGGTTGAACCCCCCAAAATGGTGTCAACGTGAGATCAATTTGAGCAGAATGATTTGCATTGCAAACCAAAATCCCGTTAGACATAGGTTGCCAGATTTAACTACCTCGAAAAATCTGACACCCTCCGAAAGTGCCAGATATACTACTGATATATATATATATATATATATATATATATATATATATATATATATATATATATATATATATATATATATATATATATATATATATATATATATATATATATATATATTATAATTTTTTTTTAAATATTTTTTTAATAATAATAATAATAATAATAATAATAATAATAATAATAATAATAATAATGATAATAATAATAATAGAAATAATTATATAAATGTTAATCACTTGACAAAATTATCTTTAAAGTTTCCTCTTTATTTCTATGAACCAAATGTTTTAAATAATAATAATAATATTAATAATAATAATAATAATAATAATAATAATAATAATAATAATAATAATAATAGTAATAATTCTCATGATATTAATAATAACTATCAAAAAAAAAAAAAAAAAAAAAAAAAAAAAAAAAAAAAAAAAAAAAAAAAAAAAAAAAAAAAAAAAAAATAAAAAAAAAAAAAATAAATAATAATAAATAATAATAATAATAATAATAATAATAATAATAATAATAATAATAATAATAAGTAAAATAATAATAATAATCACGATAATATCAGTAACAATAATAATTGTAATTATAATTCTACTATTAATAATATTAATACCTTTCTTAGAGAGAGAGAGAGAGAGAGAGAGAGAGAGAGAGAGAGAGAGAGAGAGAGAGAGAGAGAGAGAAGAGAGAGAGAGAGAGAGAGAGAGAGAGAGAGAATAATAACAGAACGACACTGAGCAAAACTATAATTATAATAACAATAACAATAACAGTTACCTCCGGAGCTGTAAAAGAGGAGCCGTCAACTGATTTAATTTCTGGAATTTGCTTCGAAATCACTTAAGGAGAAGATCTAAAAATTATTATTATCCAATTGGGGTAAAAGGGCCGAATCACGTGTTATGACGTAAGAAGTTTTATCTTGTTTTTGTCGTTTTGTAAATATTCAGAATAATTCATGTGAATATCTCTAATCGAAGGAGAATCTGCTTTCAGATAAAGTTATGTATCTAAATCAAACGGTAGATATAATTTTGACAAATTCAGCTAGAAGAGGAATTTTGTATGTATTCTAGATAGATAATTTTATTTAGAGATAAAAGAAAAAATTATATATTTTATTTTTATCTGTGACTTAAAATAAGAATTTAAGATAATACCATTATATAAGTTTTGATATATATATATATATATATATATATATATATATATATATATATATATATATATATATATATATATATATATATATATATATATATATATATATATATATATATATATATATATATTTTTATTGTTTTTATTCTTCTACTTTACTTTTATTTTTCTGACACCCCCTCCTTGAATAGGGCTATGCCCGTGAGTGGTGGTGATGTGTAAATATATATATATATATATATATATATATATATATATATATATATATATATAAAATATTATTTAGGCGACTTCTATTTATTACATTTGCCAACGTCAGTGACCTGCGAGCTATTCTCACATCTTTGGAACATCACCTCTCTAACTCTCGTCTTAACCTATTGCTTCTGTCTGAGACCCAGTGGGACAGGGATTCTATCACTAGCAACTTTAATGTCTCTAACTACAACTTTTTTCACAATTTCCGACTAATTCGTAGAGTCTGTGACTATAGTAACATTAGCACTCCTGTGACATGTCTCGTAAATCTTGAATATCCTAATTTCGATGTTTTGCGGCTTAAAATCTGTTTTCGTACTACTACAATTATCTTATAATTCTGCTACTGCTCCTTTAACGGAGCATATTTTCCAGTTCTTTTTCAATATATTACTACTTCTCACGAAACTGTTACTTCTTTTCGTCCAAATGCTGAAGTCCTCTATTTAGGGGATTTAAATGTACACCACGCTGAGTGGTTGGACTCCTCATACTGATACAGGTGGGAAAGAGGTCAAATAATTCAGCATTCTCAACGATCTGGAGTATTTGATTAGGGAACCACACACATTCCAGACCGTCCTAACCTGTTCTTGAACACACCTGATTATGCTTCACCACTAGTCTTTCTAGATTTTAATACACCATTTTCCCTCTTATCGGTAACTCTGACCATTATCTTATAGCTCTTAGTTATAATGCTTTCTCTCCAAAAAACACCACCATACCGTAAACGTACTTTTTATCACTTAATCCTTCTAATTAGGGGGCAATGCTTCATTTCTTTGCTAACTACCATTTGAATGAATCCTACTTTGATTCGGGGGATGCTTCGGTCTCCGCTGAAAAGGTGGGAGATGTAATCGTCGATGGAATGGACAGATTCATTCCATCTTCAATTAAATCTTTTTATCCTCAAAATCCATGAAAAACTCTCCTTCTCCTATCACTCTTGCTAACCCCCATTCTTTGCTGGGATGTTCTTCGACGGACTAAGCGTACTTTCACTAAAAGAAAGTGCACTGACCTCCATGGCTCTCCTTCTGATAAAAATTTCTGGCATCTTGCCAAAAATAACTCTAATAACTTCTGAAAATCTGACTTTCTTCCTCTTATTCACTCTGATGGTTCTGTAGCTAATACTTCCTTTGAAAACGCTAATTTCTTTTTCATCTAATTCCACCATGCTCGATTCTGGCATCTTTCCTCGTACTTCTACTCTCAGGTGTCCTAAATCTCTACCTGTAATTACTCATGATTGAGTGTATGGGATCTTGAAATCTATGAACGTCAGGAAGGTCAGTGGACCGGATGGTTCTGAGGGAGTGTGCTTCCGAGTTGCGCCTGTTCTCGTTCAGCTCTACTCTCAATGCCTTAATACTAATACTTTTCCTCAGTGTTGGAAGCGCGCATATGTTCAGCCGATCCTGAAAAAAAGGAAGCCGCTCTAACCCTTCCAACTATCGACCTATAGCTCTCACTTATGCTCTACCTAAATTTTTGAAACTCTCCTCAACTCTCATTTCCTGGATCATTTGGAGTCTCATTCTCCTCTCTCAGATCATCAGTATGGCTTTCGACGCTCGAAATAATATCTCACTGATTTATGGTCTTCTGACCTTAGGGACTTCGGGGAGTCTTGTGTGGTGGGGCTTTACATATAAAAGCCTTTTGACCGGGTATGGCATGCGTAGTTGATCTATAAGCTCCTTTAATTAGGATTTCTTCCTTCACTAGGCTTACTCTTTTATAGTTTTCTCTCAAATCATTCCATTTCGTCACTTGTAAATGGAGCGACCTCTTCCTCCTTTCCTATCAATTGTGGAGTTCTTCAGGGTTCTGTTTTATCTCCAACTTTATTCTTGCTTTTCATTAACGATCTTCTCAACTGCAATTCTAACTCTGTTCACTCTTATGCTGATGACTCAACTCTCCATTCTTCTACTCATTTCATATCAGCTAGCTCTTTTGCTTATAGAGTTGCTTTTCGAATTTCAACTTTCCTAATTGCCGATCTGGATGGAATTTTCCGGTAGGGTAATGGCAACTTTGTGAAATTCAACTCTTTAAACCTCAACTTCTTCACATCTCCCTCTCAAAAATCCCTTCCAACTTTCCTATCTTCTTCGATGGCTCTCCTGTCTCATCTGTGAATAACATTAACATTCTTGGTATAAACATAAATACTAAATTGTCTTGGAAACCACATATCACAATGGTTGCCAAGGAGGCCTCTAAGAAGCTGGGAGTTCTGTTCTGGTTGCGAGAATTTTTTCCTTCTGAGCAGTTACTCCACTTATATTAATTCTCCCTTGCATGGAGTACTGTTCTCACATTTAAGGGGGCTCCGGTTCCTCTACTCTCTTGTATAAGGTTGATTCCAAGGCTTAAATATTAATAAACTGTCCCCTACTTTCAACCTCTCTTGACCATCTATCTGTGCGACCGTGACGTATGTGGCTTATCTCTTTTCTATAGGTACTACAATGGAATGGCAGGTGCTCGAGGGAATTGACCTCTCGCATTCCACCTCCATTTTGCCGCCCTCGTTGCATAATGGGCGCCTTGCTTTCTCACGAATTTTGTATGGATGCTGGATATCCCAGGCTTGTCCGTTGTGGTGCCTCCTTCTTTCCAGCGACCTCTGTTCCGTGGAACTCTCTACCATCATCTATTTTTCCTAATGCATTTAATCTTCCTCTCTTCAAGGCTTCCGTCTGCAGCCACATGAGAGATGTGAGTTAGGTTCAGGTTCTGGGTGGGTTTTCTTCCTCTTTTCTCTTTTACATACGCCCCTTCCTTGAAAAGGGCTTTGCCCGTGAGTGGTGGTGAACTGTAATATATATATATATATATATATATATATATATATATATATATATATATATATATATATATATATATATATATATACAAAATTAATAGAGATATTGAATGACATGTTGCGAAAAGGAAACTGAAAAGTTGTAAGGATAATTTGAAAAACTATATATATATATATATATATATATATATATATATATATATATATATATATATATATATATATATATATATATATATATATATATATATATATATATATATATATATATATATTATTATTATTAAGATAAATTGCAATGCTCCCTTTGAGCTTAAGTTTAATTAAGAAAAGAATGGAAAAAAGAAATGAAGCATACTCATGAATTAAAGATCTTAATTACCTTCATATTTATAAATTAACTCATCATTTTAACTACCAACTGTAGTCATTATCAAGAGTTGCTGAAAGGAAGAAAAAATTTGAATACGAACCATAAATTATATAATAAACTAAAATTGATATTATAAATTATGAAATAAAGAAAGAAAAAAAGAATTTCATATTTTTTAATTTTTATTTTTGTTTATTCTAATATCATAATACTTCTAAGTTAGTTATTCAATATAAATTTAGAAACGTAATATTTCACATAACCCGTTTATAAAACTACCTAAAAAAAATAATAATAATAATCAAACAACGTGAGTTTTCAGAAGTCTTCTGCTAAAACGTAATTAAAATAAGAGAAATAAACCATTTTAAGACCTTAAAACTAAGGAAAAACTAAATAAATACATATAATATTAAATATTTTGACATTAATAAATAAATAAATAAAAAACCTTTAAAAATATGAAAAACGTGTATTATTAACATTTAGGTGAACGAAATAAATTTGCTTCATTTTGAAAAAACAACGAAGTTTAAAAGAAAATGAATGATAAATTTTAGATAAACTATTATAATTTACAAGAAATATAAACAAATATATAAATCTCTTAATATTTCTATTTTTAATATTTAATAAAATAATATAATATAAAATAAAATCATTCTATGAAAACAAATGAATAACTTAGTATATAAAAATAAGTAATAAAATTATAAGAAAACATTTCAATATTTTAATTTAAGAAGGTAACGTTTATAAATATTATATTATATTACTTTAAAGATTTTATTTCAAACATGTTTAATTAAATAAATATTTTTATATAATATATATATATATATATATATATATATATATATATATATATATATATATATATATATATATATATATATATATATATATATATATATATATATATATATATATATATATATATATATATATATATATATATATATATATATATATCAGAGGTGGCTCTTGACCTGGTTGCAGTTTTGTGCAACCACCATTAAATACAACTAGCTAGTGTACGACTGTTATTTATTAATTTTTTTAATAGGATTAGATATTTAATAAAATGCATCTTATTATAATTACACTCCAATAACGCGCTATTTAATGTGAAAAAAAGTCCTACAATTTTTATTTGTTATTCAAAACAAAGAAAATAGTGTATGTAATTTGGAAACGGACAAGTGAATTGTGTATGCACAATTCGTGAGCATTTCTATTCTGACAATATTGGTTGCAAAAGAAATGCAAACCTTCCTATTATAGATTTTATCGTACGAACATTTTGAAATTTTTTTTTAAAGGAAAGTATACATATTTAAATTTATATATATATATATATAATATATATATATATATATATATATATATATATATATATATATATATATATATATATATATATATATATATATATATATATATATATATATATATATATATGTTCTATAATCCCTCCTTGAATAGGGCTATGCCCGTGAGTGGTGGTGATGTGTAAATATATATATATATATATATATATATATATATATATATATATATATATATATATATATATATATATATATATATATTTTTTTTTCTAGCACCCCCTCCTTGAATAGGGCTATGCCCGTGAGTGGTGGTGATGTGTAAATATATATATATATATATATATATATATATATATATATATATATATATATATATATATATATATATATATATATATATATATATATATATATATATATATATATATGCATATATATATAATTGCGTGTGTGAAATGTCAGATGCATCTACCTATGAATTGTACCACGTGCCACCCCTAATATATATATATATATATATATATATATATATATTATATATATTATATATATATATATATATATATATATATATATATATATATATATATTATATATATATATATATATATATATATATATATATATATATATATATATATATATATATATATATATATATATATTAAATAATATATATATATATATATATATATATAATAATTTAGGATTCGAAATGAAAAGTTAATAAAATCAAAGATGGTATATTTTGCAGAATTAACAGGAGATAAATTCGATATAATCCGAACCAAGAGTTAAAGTTGGTTTCTCCTGAATTTGCATAAGATTAACTTGTATTCAAAAGAGCATCTCTGTAAATGCGATATAAAAAAACAGATTTTAGTTTAAGAATGAGATTATGAACAACTTCTAAACGAAATAACAATAGAAGAATAACTTACACAGGCAGATCTTAATAATAGAAAAGATTCTTCTTTTCTTGAGAAATATTTATTTTCTCACACGGGAACCAGAGAAGTAATCTAGTTTCTCATGTCTAGAAGTTTATTCACAACTCTTCACTGCAGTTATGTCACGAATAATCTATTGAAAGAATATAAAATCGACAGATTAAATAGTCAAATTTATTTTATATCAAACGATATGTTTAAATTTATTTTGAATGAAATGTTTAAGAACTTTTTTGACAATTAAAGTTTTCAACTTGAAATTTATTCGAGTATGTTATTTAAGATAATTTTCTTAAAGACAGCAAAATTTGAAATTTCCTTTGCGGATTCAAAATGAGAACAGGTCATTACGACTTCAAAATGAGAACTGAACTTTTTAAAGAATAGTACCTATCAATTTTACATTCAGTGCTGAAATTTTAGCTATATGATTTTAACATTTTTAGCCATATGAATTTATAATTTTTATATCCTCCAGGGGGAGGGATGGCTCCAGCCCTTTTGGGTGGAGTCATTAAAAGAAAAAGTAAATGATTTATACTTACATTTTTTTTATAAGAATACTCACTACCCTGGAGAAATTTTACTTTTATTCCGATTCGGAGTCAGAGTCTTCTTCTCTGAAGTGCACTCTTGCAGTCGCAGCTGCTTTCCGAACTGGTCTGGCAGTTCCCGAAGGTGTTGCCATTGAATGACGGGATATCGAAGTGGTAGGCTGAGCAGATGTCCCAGGCATTGAGGATACAGCTGATGAAGGCATTGATCCGGTTGAAGTAGAAGATGGTTGAGATGACCCACTGTGGGTTAAAGATAGTTCCAGGGGATACAAAAGTTTGACAGGATATAGACTGATTTGTCCTCCTGGTGTCTTCACGAAGACTGATCGAACTTTTCCATCATCTCCATACATCAATTTAGTGACGATTCCCATTTGCCAAAATGGTCTGTCTTTTATAGGACTGCGGATCAGCACTACATCGTCGACCTTAACCAGATTATCCCATCTGGTTTGATATAAATCTCGACAGGTCTCTCGAAGGCTTAAAAGATATTCCTCGTACCACCTTGTTCTAAACTCTTCAAATTTGTTAGAAGATTTTTTTAGGGCTTTAATCAAAGCATTTCGAGACGATGACGGAGACATCGCCATAAGATCAGAATTATCTTCTTTTCTTATTACCATACTTGTTTTGGAATGTGGTTTTAAAAAGCAATTTGGTGTGAGAGGTATCACATCATTAGAACTTGAAGTATAAGTCAGAGGACGAGAGTTTATAGCATCAGTTATTTCTGAGAGAGTTGTTATAAAGCTGAAATATTCGACAGAAGATCTTCCAATTGTCTTCAGTAGACAGCTTTTGACGACTTTAACCATTCTCTCCCAAAGGCTAGCAGTCCATGGACTGTATAGCGGTACTCTATGATGCTTTATTTGATTTTTACGAAGAAACTCTTTTCCATTCTCTGAAACCACAAATGACTCGAATGAATTCACGCCTTGTATAAAGGAACGTGCGTTATCACTATAAACTGCATCTGGCACTCCATAGAGATTTACAAAACGTTGAAATGATTTTACAAATGATTCTGAAGACATATCAGGAACCAAATCTAAATGAATAGCTCTTATGCTTAGACATGTATAAATTAAGATATACATTTTTTGAGATTGAGGTGATCCTTTTACTTTCACCCACCAATGTTTGGTATAATCTACACCCACATTCTTATAAGGCCGAAAAAGTTCCACTTGAGCTTTTGAAAAATTTGTGAAGCGAGGATAATTGAATGCAAAACTGTTGTATTTCTTGCACACTATGCATTCTGATATGACTTTTCGAATAGTATTTCTAGCAGAGGTGATCCAATAACCTCTCAGACGAATGTTGGTTAGAGTGGCTTGAATGCCAAGATGTTTACAATCAAAATGGGCGTTTCGAATAAAAAGAAATGTCAAATGGTGATTTTTTCCCATCAGGATCGGATTTAAAACATCAAAGTCATAATAATTAGAACGAGCCAATCTACCTTTGCTTCTAATGAGCTCTAAATCATCTAGAAATAAATTTAAATTATTTACCAAATCTGGTGGTGGTTCATTTAACGAAGCATCATCTTTCACTCTTCTTAAAAAGGCAAGCTCTTTCGGAAAAGATTCTTCCTGCATTCTTTTTAGGCAATATATTCGAGCTTTGGAATCACAATCAATGTTGATTCCTCTAGAAAGTGCTGAAAACTTATATAAAAGTGCACAAACTCTAAAAAGAATATTTAAATTAGAAAAATTTTCAAATTTAATAACAGGAAGATTAGTACTTACATTGACAGTCGCAAGCACTAGTGAAGAATTATTTTCGGAACTCTCCCATCCATAATCAGGCCAGTATATGGGTGCAGAATCCAGCCATTCTGGTCCATGCTGCCAAAATGACAAATTTTTTCGAAATTCGGATATATTTAATCCTCTGGTGAGTAGGTCGGCTGGGTTTTCTTCAGACCTCACGAAACGAAATTCAGGAATTAGATTATGGTCTTCTTTTAATGAAGAAACCATTTTTTTAATATCTTGTATTCTATTCTTTATGAATACACTTTTGTTTTTTCTTCCCCCACGTAGTATCCAGGCCAAGGACACTTGGAAATCCGAAAATATATTTAAAGTTTTAAACTTTGAATCTTGAAAGCATCCTAGAACTTGAGGTAAGCATTTCAATGCCAAAAAAACTGATAAAAGCTCCAAGCATGGCAGTGTTCTCCCTTTCAGAGGAGAGACTTTTCCCTTAGACCAAAGAATGCTGGGTGCTTTGGTGCTTGAAGAGATATACATTACGAAGCCATAGCATGAAGAACTTGCATCACAAAAAATGTTAAGCGACAAGTTGGAGCCCTCGGTCTCAAAACAAGATCTTTCGAAGTAATTTCTTTTAAAGAAATTAAATCTAGACGCAACTTTTCCCATAAGGTCTTCAATTCATCGTTGATTTCATCGTCCCAACTCATTTCCTGTTCCCACGTCTTCCTCATGAGAATACGCCCACGTATTGTAACTGGAAGAAACAGTGATAAGGGGTCGAAAACTTTAGATATTTGAGAGAGAAGTTGACGTTTCGAATTGGCCGAGTTTATTTCAAAATCACTCAATCTGATAGTGTCAGATGAGGTGTCGAAAAGATATCCCAAAACTCTTTCTTCTGAGCTTTGGTGTTTTGCTAATTTTTGGTTAGCCTCGAAAATTTCTTTTAATTCGGGATTATTTGAATTCCAACTGCATAAATCGAATCCACCTTCACTCATTCTTGAAGTGGTCTGACAAAAGATTTCTTTTAAATTGTCAATAGAAGAGTTGGAATATATAAAATTATCCATATATAAATTATTTTCCAATAAGTAAGAACAGAGATCTGGGGATACTGTTTTGCATGGTGCTTTATAACAGCTCCCAATATATAAGGACTTACTGATAGCCCGAAAATGATTGATGTGTAACGATAGGTTTGAAGCACACCTCCTTCTTCCCAGAAGAAGCAGAATCGATTACGATCTTCATCTGTTTTAAGACGAATCTGCAAAAAGGCTTTCGAAATGTCTGCTAGTACGACATATTTATTTGTCCGAAATTGAAGCAATAATCGAAATAAAGATGCCATCAGATCTACGCCAGGATAACAAGCCTGGTTTAAAGATGGACTATTCCCGATGCGAAGGCTGCAATTAAAGACAGGACGAATTTTCGTTGTGACTTGTTCTGCAGTCTTAATAACAGGCCTATGAGGGATCCAAATGTATCTATGAAAATCTTTTGGAGACACATGGACGGGCTCGATGATGCCATCAGCCAGGTTGACGAAATATGTCTCCATATGCCGAAATGAGACCTTGGTTATGAAGTTTTTGTGTTACACGATGAAGAGCAGCTAATGCTACCTGATGATTTGAAGGCACAGCTTTCAATATTTCTTCATACCATGGGATCTCAACATGATACTTACCTTCCTTATATTCAATACTCTCATGGAATCTACGTTCGAAGATGGTATCGATGGAACCTTGGTCAGCTTCTTCATTTATTCCAATGGATTCCAATTTATAGATGTTCTCTATGCCGACATCAAGTTCTAAGTCTGAGTGAGTATGAATCAATGGGTCGAAATAGGAAGGAGAGGGATCCACTATGAGATTAACGATGTTTTCGTGAATTTTTTTGACAGATTTGAGAAGAGATGGAGACAACAAGCTGGAATCTTTTGGTTGTCAGGAGGTCCTCTTTCTTTGAGGACTATTCGAATTTTCTTCTCCAAATATGACTTCAATTTGAGAAGGAGTTAAAAATTTACGAACTGGTCCGAATGGAACGAAACCATGGCAAGAATCAATAGCACTCCCTCTTAAACAATTGACTACTTTAAAATGCTTCATGAGATATAGAGCGTCTATTCCCAGAATACATTCTACATTGTTGACAATGTCACCATGACGGCCTTGATAGAATGATCAGCTATCTTAAAATTATTTCTTCGTATATTATATACGCCTCCCATCAATCCCTTGACTTCAAAACCGACGTCAAGTTTGGGATCTACAAGAGCTGGAATTTGGGTATAAGACCCACAACATAAATTCAATTCCAGATCAATGGAGTACATTGTTCTGGTTTGTTCTCCCAGAAAAGTTTTTACAGTGGTGTTTTGACGAGGAAGTGAAGCAATATTTACTCCTAGCTTCTCCATGACACTTCCTTTGAAGTAACTTCTCTGAGAGCCAAAATCTAGAAGAGCCCTTATTTCTTGAATTTTATTCCCTCTTTTCACTTTAAGGGAGATGGTTGGAAGAATGTTGCCAGAAGGAGTTGATCCTGTGTTGATACATAGATGACTTTGATGAGATTCATCCTCTCCAGTTTGTGCAAGAGAAGATGAATGGGTAGGTGTGTCATCTCTTCTACGATGTTGATCACTCTTCCTTTTTCCATTTGTTTCCGATGTGCAAAGGGCTGAGATATGTTTCTTGCTTTTACAGTAAAAGCAAGGGCGGCTAAGTCCATATCGCTTAGCAGGACACTGCTTAGATTTATGCTTTGTGCTGGAGCAACTAGAACATAGTTCCAATTCAATGCAGCGCTCTTTTCTGGAGGCTGGATTCGAATAGATGGTGCAAGACGACATAAAATGTGCACCATCACACAATTTGCACTTTACAGATGATGATTTCGAAGAAACACTAGACTTTTTTGGAGATGTGGTGTTCTCTTGTCTGGAGTACGTGGAATTTTGAAAAGATGATGTTTTCTTTCCAGTTGAAGATTTTTTAAACGTAGATGTATGTGATGGATTCTTCCCTCTGATTCTTTCCATAGATTTTAAAATCATATGGTAATTATCTAAGATGATGTTGATAGAAGGATATTCTATCTTTGTCTCGATTTTCAGCTCCCTTAGGAAACTTGAGGGCAATTTATCTACCACGATATGACTTAAAAGTTTACATCCAGCTGAACCCTCCTCCATAAAATCTAACTCAAATTCTTTAAGTTCATGTAAATGAGCTCGAACTTCAGATATGAAAGCTCTCACTGCCTCAAGATTTTTGTTGTCTATGACAGGAGCTGTGTCTATTTTATGAAATAGACAATCGATTATAAAAGGCACATCAAGATATAAATCTTTTAAAATTTGGAGAGCAACTTTATAGTTGTCATCCACATTAGGAAGATGTTCTACATCTTTTAATGCCATACTTGAAAGATGAGCCTTGAGATATTGAAGTTTGGCGGCGTCACTTAAGTCTCGCCGACTTCCGAAGACATTTTCAAAAGAAAGTAAAAACGATCGAAATTGGAAACGGTCAGATTCTCCTGAAAAAGTTTTACACTTTAAGGCAGGTATTTTGACCTCTTGCTTGACGGCTAATCCTCTCAATATGGATTTTACCTCCGACTGGTTCTCTAAGTTCTCTTGTGAATTTGAGCCGGAGGCTGACGAATGGCGAGAT
>SEYY01003941.1:0-10000 GCA_009176605.1 Armadillidium nasatum
TTTCTATCCCTTGTGTAAATCCTAGACAATTCCCTCCCCCCACCCTCGAATATGCCAGTGAGGAATTAACTTTCATTAAAGATATCCGTATGGTTTGGATCATTATTATATGCGGATGTTCTTTTCAGGAGGTATGAATAGAGATGTTTCAGGAGTGTATGACGGATGTTCCGAAACCGTTTTAAATATTTTGATGATGTCTGCTGAAAAAAAAGTTTGAAGTTGCAAAAGTTTTTAATCAATTAATTTTCTTGTTAATTCCTGGGGAAAGATAATAATAATAATAATAATAATAATAATAATAATAAATAATAATAAAAATATTATCTGGTTGAAACTTTGGTAAACTTTTAATAATTAAATTCTTCGCTAAGAAAAGAATATTGTGTTTGCCCTGTAAAAGGTAAATGCTGAGTAAAAAAGATCTGTCCTCGGGTACAGGACAGTAGTAGTAATCACTTGACAGTAATAACTCAGCCCGAAACTAAAGCTAACAAGTAAAAAAAAAAAAAAAAAAAAAAAATTTTTTGTCTGGAATAAAAAAAAAAGGGTAGAATCAAATGTTTATTTTGGTCATCTCGTAACCCAAAGGGGGGGGGGGGGGGACCTCATTTTCACATGAATTTTATTTCAAGTTCGGTAATGGTAGACTTGCTTAATGTGGTACCACGTATTTTTTTTCAGCATTCTTTGCCCTGTGCTCAACTTGACCAGTTTTAGTTGCGTATTTAATCTTTCTTTCTTTAAAAGCAAACGTTTGCTCACACTTCAAGAATGTGTGCGTTGGTCTTGAACTTAGATTGGTCCTCTTTAGCGACTTTTTCTGCCTCCTTTCTTGAAAAAGAGTCCAACCCTTGAGACCTGTAATAAAAAAAAAGGGACAAAAGGTTATTTATTTTTCCTAAACTTAAAAGAAGTAAAGACAGTTTGGAAAGAAAATATTCCGAGTTTTGGAAGTCAGATTATAAATAGTAAATATGAAATGAGACTCACTTGACAGAAGAGATAATTCCCAATCATTTTCATCTCAAAAACCTACAATCAAAAATAAACAGAAAAGAAAATGATCTAAATTTTTTTCATACCAATAATTCTGGTATTTATCTAATCACTAAAAGTGGTTTAAAATTACCCTCTTACTAAAGAAGTAGTTTTATAAATAAAAGAAAAGTTATTTTTGTAAGTTTTTAGTTCTCCTAACACGCCTATTATTAAATAAAAAAAGCTAAACTATCCTCAACTAAGAGCCAAATATTTAAGCAAACTATAGGACTTACTCATAATTCTTTTACCCTTTTGATGAGCATTACAGTTTACAATTGCTAATGTTTTATTAGCTCTACTTTTAGCTTCTAAATATTGTTCCATGCTTTCAGGTACTACAAGTAGCAGTCTCACTCAAGTATTGTTCTTTTTTAACAAACTCCATTCATTTTATACTTTCTCATTATTTAACGTTTAAGTTGTCTGTGTGATGAACTTTACAGAAATCTTACATCTACGTAATTTATTGAGATTAAGA
Organism: Armadillidium nasatum; assembly: GCA_009176605.1. Lineage (NCBI taxonomy): Eukaryota > Metazoa > Arthropoda > Malacostraca > Isopoda > Armadillidiidae > Armadillidium > Armadillidium nasatum. Next base: position 1,523 of record SEYY01003941.1, read on the forward strand.
ACAGAAAGGGCTAAGCAGACAACTCATATAAAAATCACTTATTATTATCATTCGAAGTTTTATAATTATTTGGTATTATATATTGACATTTGTCACTACACTAACTTTTTAATAAGTTAAAAACTATCCTATTTTATACGAAAATGCCACACAAACCAAGGATAATTTTTGGGACTGAATTTTAACTTTAAAAAAAAAGACTTCTCGGCATTTGAGATAAGTGGAAAAGTCAACACTTATCTATATTAATTTTTTAATGTTGACATTTGTGTTAGAGAATGGGCTATAGAAAGGTCGCTTAATAATTATATTTCACTCTGGATTTGAACAGGGTAGCTCTATAGCTACATGTGATTTAAGGACAGGCTCTACCCTGTGTTTGGGCAAGATACTTAACATGCACATAAAATGCTGAATAAATAACAGCTTCGGTTGCATAATAATAATAATAAATTTAATAATTAATTTTATTTATTTTTTTTCTAGGGACGTATTTCTAGGAAACAGAAAAATTCGAAAGAATTCAACAAAAAATCTGCTGAAGCGTCCTTCAGATCACTCGTCAAAACTCATGAAAAATATGGCTGGGTCACGCCCCCACTTGCTGAAGGATAATATATATATATATATATATATATATATATATATATATATATATATATATATATATATATATATATATATATATATATATATATATATATATATATATATATATATATATATATATATATATATATATATATATATGCTAATAACTAGTGGCCAATTTGGGTGTAGATAAAATATTTAAATTAGTCTTAGGATAGAATAATCATATGTATAGTCCAAAAAAAAAAAAAAAAAATGGATAATACGCTTGACAATTTCTTGCCATTTTTAAAGTCGGACCTGAATGTGGGAGGCCGGTTGTAATATTTAAAGAAAAATCTGTAATTATAATTTCTATGTATATTAGCTATCGATTTCTTGTTTTAAATAATAATAATTAAAAAATAAAAGTTTGGCTGTGATGCTGGGCATGCAATTCCAGATTTAGCTTATTAATATATATATATATATATATATATATATATATATATATATATATATATATATATATATATATATATATATATATATATATATATATATATATATATATATATATATATATATATATATATATTATATATATATATGTCTCCTTTGGTGGGCAAAGGCCAGAGGCCTACTAATTTCCACTAGAGTTGGGGAAATGCTGGAACATGGTCGTTAAACACCGACATGTCCCGATACACGGGGCCTGAAAGTGTACAAGTCAAAGTAAGTTTGGAACACACTTCCTTTGTCTGTTTTCCTGACTTTACCAATAGAGTACATGTAAGATTAAGCATAGCTGTTAAGTCTTGGGTCAGAGAGTTGGACAGAGAAAGGATCAAACTGTGAAGAAAGGCGTGTAAGATTGAGCTAGCGATTAAGTCTGGGGTCAGAGAGTTAGGTAGAGAAAGGATGAGACTGTGTAGAAAGGCATGTCGTACGAGTCCTTCTCAATGGAGGAGGTATTCGACGGGAAAGTTCAGATCAGTGACCATTGTAATAGCAATAGTATAGAATGAAGCAACAATTCGACGGTCAGAAAGAGACTGGAGAGAATGTGACAGCGGGATAGTTGATAAGACGAAAAGCTCTAGACCCAACCTTGTCATGGAGAACTGAATGAGTGGAACCACTCCAGATGTGAGGCGTATTCCATACAGGGACGAGCAAGCAACTGGGGTGGCATGAAGAAATTCTGAAAGCGCATCAGAACACCCAACCTCTTGGAAGCTTCCGAGAATATTAAGGAGAGATGAAGGTTTAAATTGTATGTTTTAGAAGAAAATTTCATGGTTGCGTAGAGTAGAGATGGAGGAACTGAGATTTTGAGGCATTGAAAACAACCATGTTTTTCTCTGCCTCAATTTGAAATACGAGAAAGATCAGAGGTTAGTTACTCCAAGGCCATCATTCTAGAGTCAAGAATTAATAAAGGGTGGAGTCATCAGTATAGGAGTGGATAGGTGATTAAGTAGTAGAGAGAAGATCATTAATAAAAAGTAGAAAAAGTGTTGGGGATAGGACAGAACCCTGAGGAACAGCGCTGTTAATAGGTTTAAATTATGAACGGTGGCCGTCTACAACACTAGCTATAGAACGACCGGAAAAAATCGAGAAGAAGACTAAAGAGAGAAGGATATATTCTAGAGAGAAGGATGTATTCCGAAAGAGGAAATTCTAAAGCTTTCTGAAAGATTCTATCGAAGGTTTTCGATATGTTCAGCAAAAGATTCACCGAAATGCGGAAGAAGACCAAGAGTCAGAGAGAAAGGAAAGAAGATTACCCATAGAGCATTTTTTTTTTTTTTTTTTTACCAAAGCCATACTGGCAATCTGATAAGATTTGAAGAATTGAGATGTTTCCAAATCTTTCTGTTAAGGATAGATTCGAAAAACTTTAGAAAGAACGGAGTTTTAAAGAAATGAGAGGGTAGTTGGAGGGTTGAGAGGAATCCCCCTCCTTCGGAACAGGCTGAATGAGCGCACGTTTCCAGCAAGAAGGGAAGGTTGAAGTAGAAAGACTGAGACGAAATAGTTTACCAAGGCAGGGTAAGTAAGTTTTGAGAATCACAGAAAATTTCAGAAGCGTACGCCTTCCTAGTATTAAGCTCAGAGAGCAGAAATAACATCTTTAAAGAAATTATAATTTTAGGCATAAATGAGCTTAAAAGAGTTGGAGGAGGATACCTACAGAATGGTCTAAAGTTGAATTAGAGGTAAAAGTTTGAGCGAAGAGTTCAGCTTTAGAAGAAGGTAAAACAGCAGTTGTGCCGTCGGAAGATATTAAAGGAGGGAAAGAAGAAAGAAAAACGGCAGTTATGCCGTCAGAAGTAGCTAGAAGATTGAAAGAGGAAGAAGCAAAGTCAGTTTACATTTTCTGCAAAATTGCCAGAAACTGCGTGATGACGAGGAACCAGAAAGATAATTGAATTTTCTACGGAGCAAAGAGTTGTTGGTGTTGCAGATGATAGATATTTGCACGATTCTTGGATGAAAAATAAGTTGCGTGAGTTTCTGGAGTTTTGAGACGACGGTAATCCCTGAAGACAGCATCCCTGCATTGAATAGCATGAGAACAAATAGAGTAAAAGTAAGGTTTGTTAGGTTTAGCAGAAGAGATAGAATATACGCCTCCATGCCAGAGAGAATCACCTCGGTAATGCGCACTCCGAGGGACCCCTCCACGGATGCAATAATCATTCCACGGGAAACCCAAAGAAAAATCCAACCAGATTGCGACACTGAAATGCTACAAACGTTTCCTCACACTAGGAGGGGCTCTTTCTTGCTGAAGACTTGAAAAAATAGAAGAGGATACAAAAATAAGGTGATCGGAGGAAACCAGAGTTGGATAGAATTTGACAGTATAAGGAGAGGAATTAGAAGTTATAAAAGGCCCAAAATGTTGGGTTCATCTCCAAGGCGATCAAGGATACGAGGAGGGAGCTGCACAAACTGCTAAAAGTCATTTTGGATGGCGAAATTGAAGGTACGTTCACAGGCTGTATCAAAAGAGCAAGAAGAAAGCCATTTACGGTATGAACATTGAAATCACCTAATATGATTTCCAAGAAAGGAGAAGAATTTAGGATAGTTAGGAGATAAATAAATAGAACAAATGAATTTAGTCGTAGAATAGCAAGAGAGTTTAATTAGGCCACAATGTGGAAAATTCGGAAGCCTTTAAATTAGAGACACGAGAGCAAACAACATCGTTGCACATATACGTACAGCAACCGCCTTTGCCTGAAAATTGAAAGAGAGAGTAGGCAGGAAACAGTAAGGTTTCTTGTCCGAACGCTCAAGCGTCTGAGTTTCGGTCAAGAACAAAAGGTGAGGTCTAGAAGAAGAAGAAGAAGAGGTGATGTTCAATAAAGTAGAAATTTGGGTTGAAAACCGCGAATGTTGCAGAAAATGAAAAAAATAGACCATGCATCAGGGCAAGCCGGCTGCAAAGCCCTGGTGCCGCCAACCCTATCACCGTAGGCCACCAACTCCCAAGTAATGAAAGGGGAAAGGGTGGGTGGTATTATATATATATATATATATATATATATATATATATATATATATATATATATATATATATATATATATATATATATATATATATATATATATATATATATATTTATATATATATATATATATATATATATATATATATATATATATATATATATATAATATATATATGATTCTCAATTTAGGTTGTATATTAAATGAGGACTCTAGCATTATCCTATTTAAAGTTTCACTCAATATCATTTTAGAGCTAAAAACTCTCTAAAAAGCAGGTTAAAAATGTTGTTAATCAAGTTTTGGGAACTTAAAACTAGTCATTTTGCCAAAATATTAGTTTGATAATAGCTAAGACAAAAAAGTACAGTAAATATTAAACTAGTAGTTACTATTGAAATGAATAGTAAAATATTAACATGTTTGAAAAGTGGGTTATAAAAACTATGAACAAAAAAATAAAATAATTGCCTAAACATTTTAAATAAAAACTAGCTCTATTTGCTAGTTTTAACTACTTTGTCTCTAACTAGTCATTATTGTATTCCTATTATAAATAATAGTTGGAAATTTGCTATAAAACAGCTAAAAATAGCTAAACGGTGAAAAATAAGCTAAATAATAGTTATATAATGTGAAAAAAAAATGACAGTATATATTGAAATAATATTTGTAATATATAAAAATTAATTTATTTTGTTATCACATGACTATTGTAACCGAAGTAACTTAAGTGGTTTTAATAATGTTTTTATTAATATACAATAGCGTATTACCTATAGTATATTAAGCCAGATGGTATGTTACAGTATATTATTTTTGTTCTTAATTTTTTTTTAAAAATACTCAATTGAAAAAAAAAAAAAAAAAAAATGTTTCATTTTTTTTTTTTTCTTCTTTTTTTGAGGGTACAAAATAAAATTAATTCTTAAACAATTATAAATTGTTTCTATTTTTATTTTGGTTTTTGCAAAAAAAATATTGAATTTGTCTTGTTTAATTTATTTATATTTATATTTTTTAATCACTTAAAATAATTTAAGTCAAGATTATTTATTTTAACTTCTTTTTTTGAATCACTTTGGTGTTTTTAATTATATTTTTTGGTAGAGTATTTTTATAGTTATATTTCAGGTTGAAGAACACCTCTTAAGAGAATTATCTGAAGAAGGAGCGAGAGAGGAAGTCCCCAGTGTTCCTCTTCAGGAATAATATATTTATTTTTGAGAATAATATGAACGATATAATATATTTATTTTAGTTATAAGAATGTATTATAGACCCTATTTTTTATGGAGGAGGATATTCCTGTTCGAGAAGCAAGCCATAGGTACTGGTCACCCCCACCCCCCTCGCTCTGCTCCCTAAATGAGTTTTTCCAATAGTCATGACATGTCTTAGAGATTTGTTAATTATTTTTTTATGTGTTGTTATACTTTCAAAATATATATATTTAAATAATAAACACAAACTTGAGGAAGATGGTTGCAAAATTCAATTGAATGAGGCAATTGTTTCTAAGTTGCTCCAGTGGTGATTAAATTCAAAGCTATGGTAGCCAAATTTTTAACCAAAGTCAATAAATTCAAACCACTGGTTGCTAATTTAGGTCAAAAGTCATATATTCAAACCACTGATTGCTAATTTAGGTCAGAAGTCGCTAAATTGAAGCCACCGATTGCTAATTTAGGTCAGAAGTCGCTATATTGAAGCCAGTGGTAAAAAAACCTACATCAAAAGATCTTTTATAAAAGTAAATTAGTGTTTACATCAATTTGTCGTTTTATATAATAAAATGTTGTTAATAATCATCACTATAACCATATTTACGACAATAAATTGTATACGGACGATTGTATCTGTCCATTTTATAAGTTTCTAATTGTGTTATACCAATCTTTATATACCCAGATCATATGTAGATGCAGACCACAGAAAATTTTTTCTCGAATGCAGACCCCCAGAATTTTTTTTTCTCTCTCTCTCTAGATGCTAAATTTTATATTTAAATGGGATTTTGGGATTAAAAAAAAACTCTACCTAACCAGACATATGCCTAACTGTATATAATGCCCCTGAAGAATAAAAAATACTTAATTTAAAAGTTGTAGCATTTAGTAAAAATGTTCTGGGGTCATTGTTACACATGATCAGTATACGCTTGTGTGTTTTTTTTTGTTTTTTTTTTCAATTTTTTTTAATGCAAATTTTCTATAATTTTTAAATCTCATTGTAAACTACTACTAATACTACTACTACTATTATTAATAGCATTGTTTTCACTGTAGTGAACAAATATATACATACGCAAACGTTAGGAAAAAAAATAATCACAATTAGAAGTACACACAGTTTTAGTAGATTTAAAATACAGGGTGGATGAAAAAGAGTATTTTCAATATGTAGCATAAATGTTCTTTTGCAAAAAATAAAAATAAAAAAAAAAAAGAATATATAAACAATGAATTTTAGCCTATTATAATTATTAGTATTTTTATGTGTTAATTTGTTATGGATTTTTTTGTCGCCGTTAATAATTAAAATGAGAATATTTATTGGTTTTGTTTTACCTGTTTGTAGTACGAGGTGGAATTTCAACAGGTTTTTGAAGTTGGAGTTTACAAAGTAATTCAAAAACCATTTTGAAGTTGCTAACAAAAAAAATAATGCAGACTTCGATCTCCAAACTCTATATAATTTTTTAGCAAATCTTCGCTAGTCAACTTTTTCTTTCTAATCAGAAAATTTTGAGATTAATCTTAAAGTTTTGAAATCAGAAGGACGACCTCACTCGAAATGGCGTAAGATCTAATAAAGTCTTAACCCCCCCCCCTTTTTTTTTTTTTTTTTTTTTTTTTTTTTTTTTTTTTTTTTTTTTCTTCAAACAGATAAAAAAAACTTCGTACGATAGAATTTGTTTGACTGGTATGGATTAAAATACAAAATTTCACTAATAAAAGAATCGAGTTTGAAAGTATTCGCAGTTCTTTCATCTTAAAATTTTTTGCAATTTTTAAACAAGAAAGAATTGACGCGTCAGCAAAAGGAGTAATCTACGGAAAACCCAATCAAAACTTACAAGACGTAGACTTCAAAATTGTTATAACAATGATTAAAAAAAAGTTTCAGAAACATCTGTTAGAATTGGTTGTAACAATTTGTATGACCTTTATTTTGTCACCATCTGGTCTTTCAAGGTCTAAACTATGAAATATCTATTATAATTAAGACTTCAAAATGACATTGTCAGGAAACTTATAGAAGAAGAACTTCAAAAAATTTTAGAATCATGTTTCATAATATGGATGCCTCCAACCGCCATCGAGTTAGCTAAAGTCTAAGTAAGAGTTATGTACTTACCGTACTGAACTCTGGAGTGAAATAAAAGCTGTTAAAAACCAGAAGACAAAGTTAAAACCAGATATTTTTATTAAAAGTTAGAACCAAAGTTTTAATGTGTTGTAGCTTCGTCCTCTGAAAAGAACTGTTTTGCTTTTTGGGTGTGTATAATTTTAAAAGGTTTTGGCGATAAAAAATTGAATACTATATAAACGACGTACAACAGAAGACTCAAACAAAATGTTTTTCTTATATTTAATGTTTTTGGCCAAAGAAATTCGTCTGTGGTAATTGTTTAGAAAGTTACAAAAATCACTTCAGTAATTAATCGGATTTGATTTACTGTGAAGAACAACAAAAATAGGAACTTGAAACTGCTTAAAGGGGTAATAAACAAGGCTAACTACTCTACTGAATCATTCGTAATTATTGATATTAAATCCTAAAAATTTAGATAAAAAAAATACACGTTTATAAATACAGATGAATATAACGCTAACTAATCTCAATAAAATTGTCATGTACTAATTCTGTATTTGAGATTAGCATGATTTTTACGTTAAAAAAAAAAATTCTCGAGATTACGTACCATTTCTAAAACTTAAAATTATATTTCAAATTTTTACTGTATTTGCTCACTAAAATTAACTAAAAAGTTAAAATAACTCAAAATATTTTCATAGAAAATATTTAAAGTTAAAAGTTTCAATAACTCAAAATATTTTCATAGAAAACCACATTTTGTTTACTTACCTTATGTACATTTATGAATTGATTCATTGTATTCCTTTCAAAAAAGTGGGACAGTACTCAACCCTCTAACTATCGTCTTCTTGCTTTATAAAACCTCTGCTTTCTCCATAGTACTCGAATCTATCCTTAGTAGAAAGGTTTATAAATATCTTAAAACTTCTAATCTTCTCCATTCGTCAATAAGGATTTCTTTACTAGTGATCTTCTTTTTCTTCTTTTATGACACTTGGTCCTCCGATCTTCGGCATTATAACACTAGGGTACAAAATAAAATCTGTAATGAACCTT
>SEYY01003942.1:0-30000 GCA_009176605.1 Armadillidium nasatum
TTTTTCGCCACCCCAGTTGCTTGCTCTGTATAGGGATGTTGTTCGTCCCTGTATGGGGTACGCCTCGCACATCTGGGGTGGTTCCACACATACAGCTCTTCTCGAAAAGGTGGAGTCTAGGGCCTTTCATCTTATAAACTCTTTTGTTTTTACTTTACTTACTCTCTCCAATCTATATAGCTATTACAACTGGACATTGCTCTTCTGAACTCTCACGTCGCATACCTCATTCATTGAGAAGGGCTCGTGCGACACGACTTTCTACACAGTCTCATCTTTTCTCTGTCCAATTCTCCGACCCCAGACTTAACCGCTGTGCTCACTCTTACATGTACTCTACTGGTAAAGTCTTGAACACACTCCCTTCTATTTCCCCAACTTCCTTTGACTTGCACATTTTCAATTGGCGTGTGTCGGGTCACGTCGGCCATTAGCGACCAGATTCATAAAGTTCCCCAATTCTGGTGGAATTTGGTGGGCCTCCGGCCTTTGCTCATCAGAGGAGACAAAAAAATTTATATTATTAAATGCTATTTGTTTGAAGAGAGATATAGCAGCCTAAAAAACTTTGGGAATTTATGAAATTTAGTAAAAAAATTGACCGTCTTCAAGGCTATATCTCGAAACCAACGAATCGCATTGAATAAAGTATAGAGAGGAATTTGTATCCCCATCCCTCCTCTATATACCCACCAAAAATAGATGTTATAGTTGTAGTTTTTTTTGTTTTAATTTTTTTGTCCGAAAAGGTGGATTTTTTTTTCAAAAAAAACCTTTTTTTTAATAGCTATTCAGTTGTGGGCTTATAACATTTTTCTTGTAACTCTGGGAACAAAAGTCTGGTACAAGTTTTTGTTGTCAGTAGAATTATGAATATACAGCACAAATTTCAGGTCATTCCAAAAAGTGGTTTGGCCTCGCCAATTCATTTGAAAAGGGTAAAAGAAGAACAAGAAAATTTTTTTAATAGTTATAGACTCAAAAAAACACTAAAAAAAGAGAAAAGCTATATACACTGAAAATTTCAGGAGAATCTGCTGAAAATTTAAAAAAAAAAAATTTGAAATTGGATTGTCCCCTCAAGTATAATTTCCCATTTTAACTCCGGCTGGCAAACCCCGGTTTTCCCTAATTTTTAGCCGGGGCCCCGGTCGGTTCCTATATATATATATATATATATATATATATATATATATATATATATATATATATATATATAGTATATATATATATATATATATATATATATATATATATATATATATCCCCAACACTTTTTTACTTTTCATTAATGACTTTCTCTCTGTTACTTCATCTCCTATCCACTCCTATGCTGATGACTCCACCCTTCATTACTCTTTTCAATTTGAGAGGCACCCCTCCCAACAACAGTTACTAGACGCAAGGAGGGTTGCCTTGGAGCAGCTGACCTGATCTATCTCGTATTTCAAATTGGGGCAGAGAGAACATGGTTGTTTTCAATGCCACCAAAACTCAATTCCTCAATCTCTACTTGACACAATCTTCCACACAACTATGATATCTTCTTCGAAAACACTCAACTCAGACCTTCATCTGTTCTTAATATTCTCAGTGTTTCCTTTTCTCGTGATCTTTCTTGGAAAGATCACATTACCTCTCTTTCTAAACAAGCTTCTAAGAGGTTAGGTGTTCTGTGGCGCCTTCAGTATTTCTTATCTCCACCCCAGTTGCTTGCTCTGTATATCGGTGTTGTTCGCCCCTGTATGGAGTATGCGTCACACATCTGGGGTGATTCCACTCACACAGCTCTCCTGGAAAAGATGGAGTCTAGGGCTTTCGTCTTATCAACTCTCCTGCTCTCACTGATTCTCTCCAATCTCTTTCTGTCCGTCGAATTGTCCGTCGAATCTCTCTCACTCTCTCTATACTATCGCTATTACAATGGACACTGCTCTTCTAAACTCTCTCGTCGCATACCTCCTCCACTGAGAAGGGCCCGTGCGACTCGATTTTCTACACTGTCTCATCCTTTCTCTGTCCAACTCTCTGACCCCAGACTTAACCGCTATCCTCTGTCCTACATGTACTCTACTGGTAAAGTCTGGAACAGACTCCCTTCTATTTTTCCCAACTTCCTATGACTTACACACCTTCAAACGTCGTGTATCTGAGAAGCATTGAGATAGATTCCTTGTTCCTAAATAAAAAAAATATCTAAAACTTCCGTTTATAGGAGCACTCACATCACAACTTAACAAAAAAAATCTTACTATACTTGAAACTACATTCCCCCAGTGCCAGTTTATTCTTAAATTATAACTCTCTCTCAATTCACTCTTTCTTCAGACACAAGGAATCTATCCCAATGCTTCTCAGATCCTCACTAATTTATTTATTTAAGTGTGCCAGCTGTAATGCGGCGTATGTAGTCCAAACTGGGCTACAATTAAAAGTGAGGATTGATAAGCATAGGGGAGTTTCCTTCAGAACTGACCTTCCTCCTTCTTCTCCTGAGCACTCTACCATAAGAGACCATGGAGATACCCATCCTTTTTCTTCTTCAGATTTCTCTATACTCTGACATTCATCTTCTCTTCTTGATCGTAGATTTTGGAGTCTTTATATATAAAAATTCATTCCCCATCCTTAAATGATCAAGCTACTTCTACTCTTCTTTTCACACAATGATGAAGTCCTTTTTCCCAAAATAATCCAGCCTTTTTAATATTTCTTGGTGTTGCAAAATTTCGACTTTTGTCTTGGTTTTTGTTTATGTTATTTTAATATCAATATTATTCTTATATTTTTATTATTTTACATTAATTATTATTAATATTTTAGTATTTTATTATAAATTTATATATAGTTAATGAATTTATATTTGGTTTATATTTTAAATTAGAAAATTTTTAGAGCTTAGATTGTGCTGAAGACGGACCGCGTTAAGGTTTGAAACGTTCACAATAATAATAAATGATATGTAGAAACCCTTGGTGTTGGCTTTAACCTTTCTGTTTAGATTGAAGTTCACAAGGAACGAAGCTATCTCAACTTTATATATATATATATATATATATATATATATATATATATATATATATATATATATATATATATATATATATATATATATATATATATATATATATATATATATATATATATATATATATATATATATATTATTATTATTATTATTATTATTATTATTATTATTATTATTATTAGGGATGGAGCAATACCAAAATTTTAACCGATTCCGATACATCTAAATTTACTGATTACAATTTTTTTACTGAACTCATGAAGGAGGAACAAGACTGAAAATATTCAATGATTATAAAATTTAGGTTTTCTGCTATCTGAAATACCTAGCTATTTTGTAGTTACATTGCTAAGCAAAACTTTTGATAGGTGGTATACGGTTGGTATCACTATGACTTTGCATCCCACTTGCCCTAGTGCATTGTCTATTTCTTCATTAATTTCTGCAACATTCGCAGTGTTCAATACAATTTCCATTTTGTTGACCACCACCTCTTTTCGTTTAAACCTAACCTCTTATTCTTGACAGAAACTCAGGTTCTTGAGCGTTCTGATAGCAAACCATTTTTTGTTACCTCTTACTGTCTCTTATCTTCAATTTTCAGCCTAAGGAGGTTGTTATGCATATGTGAACTACGTGTTTCTTATCTGGAGTCTTTTGAATTTTCCACCATGTGGCTAAAGATCTCTTGCCATTCTACGTCTAAATTCATTTGTTCTGTTTATTTATCTTCTAATTTATTGACTATCTAAACCCCAAAACAGAAATTTCTCTCTTCTTTCTCAAAAGTTATCACATTAGGTGATTTCATTGTTTTCCGTCACCAATGAATTTTATCCAAAACGACCTTGAGTAATGTTTGCAACTTCCTATTAGTATCCCTGATCTACTTGGATATAAAACTAACATTATAGACCTTTTCTTAAACTTCTAATCCTTCTCCTTATCCTGTAAAACTCTATCCTCCTGTGGGTTCTTCCGATCGCTTTCTTATATCTGTATCCTTTTCTATCTTTTCAAGTCTTCCGCAAGAAAAACCTCTGCGTATTGCGAGGAAACGTTTGTAATTTTTCGGTGCTCAAGCTGGTCGTACTTATTTGATTTCCAGTGATTATCGCTTCAGCGTGAGGGGTCTTTATGCTTGTACACAGCTCGTTACCGAGGGGATTCACTGTTGCATGGAGACATTCTATAATCCTTCCCTTCTACTAAACCTTACAAACCTTGGCTTAAATCTGCTTATTCTCGTGGTATTTGCGCCGTAGGGATGCTGCCTTTAGTAATTACCTTACTTTTCAAACTTCAGAAAATCATGCAATTTATATTTCATCCCGAAATCGTGCAAAATCTGTTCTTGTTCTTTGTAACACCAAAAACTAATTTCTCACAAAATGCAATAATTTTTCTGGCTCTTCTACCTCTCTTTCAGACAGTTTGCAAAAAATGTCAACTAAAGCTTTGAATCTTCCTCTTTCGCTCCACTAGTATTTTCTTTCAGCATAATTGCCATCTTACCTTCTTCAAAAACTGAACTTTTTGCTCAGACCTTGCCACTAATTCAACTTTAGATGATTTCGGAGCTATACCTCCTCCTTCAACCCTCCCCCCTGCATAACTCAATTATGTCTAAAATTTTAATTTCTTCTAAAGAAGTCTCTCTCTCTCTCTCTCTCTCTCTCTCTCTCTCTCTCTCTCTCTCTCTCTCTCTCTCTCTCTCTCTCTCTCTCTCTCTCTCTCTCTCTCTCTCTCTCTCTCTCTCTCTCTCTCTCTCTCTCTCTCTCTCTCTCTCTCTCTCTCTCTCTCTCTCTCTCTCTCTCTCTCTCTCTCTCTCTCTCTCTCTCTCTCTCTCTCTCTCTCTCTCTCTCTCTCTCTCTCTCTCTCTCTCTCTCTCTCTCTCTCTCTCTCTCTCTCTCTCTCTCTCTCTCTCTCTCTCTCTCTCTCTCTCTCTCTCTCTCTCTCTCTCTCTCTCTCTCTCTCTCTCTCTCTCTCTCTCTCTCTCTCTCTCTCTCTCTCTCTCTCTCTCTCTCTCTCTCTCTCTCTCTCTCTCTCTCTCTCTCTCTCTCTCTCTCTCTCTCTCTCTCTCTCTCTCTCTCTCTCTCTCTCTCTCTCTCTCTCTCTCTCTCTTTTTTTTCTTTTCAGTATGCTGTTTTAACATCTAGTGTTTTATATTCCAGCGGTAGTAATTATAGTTAATGTTAATTTTAATGTTTCGGGTGAACAGGTTGCAGATTCCTTCATTTCATCTTCATGTTCTTCAAATCCTCTTGACATCATTCTAACTTAACATATGCATCTATTCTTCATTTTTTCTGTAATTATCCATCTTGTTGAAAATAACTTCTGTCCTTCTCTCTTCATTTCTTCATACACTTTGTTCTCCTTCCAACTCTCTAACTCTGTCATTTTATCCTTCAATATAGATTCATCAATTAAACATAGTAACACTTCTTTTTCTGGTATTTTCTCGAACTATGCTTGTTCCCTAAGGTCTGTCCACATCATTTCTCCATTTTCAAGATTCTTTACATTGCAGCAATCTTTCCAAAATAAATTGGTGGCTTTCCCAGCTCTTCTTACAATTTTTACTTCTGTGTTTTTCTTTGAGTCTTTATTTTCCATTCTCCACCTTTCCCCTATTCAAATTTTGAAAATTATTTTTTCTTCCTTTCCTCACTTTCTCTTGATACTTCCTTAATACTACTTTCTTCTCCATTATTCTTATCCATGGTTCCTTATAGTATTAATTATTATTACTTCATTTTTCCTTTCCACCTTCTGTACCTCATCATTTGATTCCTCATTCTCATCTTCTCCCTTAACTATATGATTAATAAATCTTAATCTTGTTATGTGAATTCTTGCAACTTCATGCATTGTGCCTCCATGTTTGACTATTATTGTTTTTCATCCATTCCTATTATTTTTGCTGGACCATTCTATCTTTTGTCAATCTCTTCTGTATAAAATACCTTGCCATATTTAATCTACCTTCAGATTCTTGTTCTATATGTATTTCTTTTGCTTTTCTCATATTCTATCATTTTGCTTTTTATGTATTCTTCTAATTCTGTGATACTTAATTCACTTGTTAAATTTGGAATACGACCATTTTTTCCAAATTATATTTGATTTGGAGAGAAAAAACTTTTCATTAACAGACTGTTGACTATTTTTCATATACTGTCTATCATAATGCAATTTCCATCTTTCACATCCTCTTTTAACTTACGCATTCCATAATCTTTCAATAATAATTTAATAATAATTCTTAATTTTTCAGTGAATATGGTGAGGCATGGCACAATGGAGGACGACTTCTTAATAAACAAAATGGATTTGATGATTTCCAATCTGCAGCAGAATACCTTATTCACAAAAACTACACAACAAATCGAAAAATAATTATTCAAGGAGGATCAAATGGAGGTCTTCTTGTTGGGGCATGCATGAACCAGAGACCAGATTTATTTGGCATAGTTATTTCTCAAGTTGGGTAAGCATTTAAATAGTTCTTTTCACATTTGGAAAAATTATATCAGAATGACTGCAGACATAACTTCTAAGAAACGTCTTAGAAAATTTATAATCTTTCTTTCTTTGCTAAAACAAGAAAATGAATATCCAAGTTCCTTCAACTTATAAATTCTATAAAAAAAAATTTACAATTTGTTTTTCATCCTTTCAGTTGTCTATATCTCAATCACGAGTCAATACAAATAAAGGATTGCCACTACCATATATTATATACTAGTTGACTCACCTATATTTAATAGCATCACTGTATATACCTTATTTTGTCACGAACTCTGAATCCTTCATAATTTCTAAAACTTATTCATTATAAAATTACATTACATTTCGTCTGAAGAACAACCCAAGAGTTTGGTTTCCAGACCGGAACAACAACAGTGTTATACTTATCACACTTGTATAATGGGTGATTTTTAAGCTGACACAACTTGCATACATTATACATTCTAGTATTACTAGGTTCACTTTTTACATCATTATTTTTAGATGTTTTAACATGATTAACATTTGTAGCAAAATTTTGTAATGAATTTGATTTAAAAGATTTTTTAAATTGAGTTTTAGCATAAGGCTTACCTGTATGCATTTCTTTTTTAGTTTTACTCACAATGTTAAGAGTGTTAATTACCTCATTATAATTTTGAAAGATTTGCTCAAGAGAAGGATAATTGTTTTCTAACTTATGTATCAACTCAGATTTAAACATTCTTGGCAACTTTTTAAAAATGATATTACTTAGTAATATATTACCAGCAGAGTGAGGCTCTAAAAAATTTAAATCATAAACCTTTAATTCAAAAATTATAGATCTAACCTCATTAATAAATAACTTAGTATTTATAAATTCTAAGTCAAAACCCTCATCAAATTTTAGGTCATTTAATTTTTTCATATATTCATTAATAATTAAATTTTTATCTAGAAACTCTTTTTTGAGAAGTTCTAAAGCTACCTTATAATCATCATTATTTAATTACAAATGGTTTACAACTTTTAGAGCATAACCTTTGAGGTATCCAAAGAGATACATCAACTCTACTGAGTCCTCTATGCCTTCTTTATTGCCTATAACATTGTTAAACTTGGTCAAAAAATTATGGAAAACCAACTTATTTTGTTCAGAACCATCAAATTGGTCACAATTTATTACAGGCAATTTATAGTCTTTAGTAGTATTGATTTTACTCATCATTTCAATAAACTGTTCATTAGAACAAACAGACTCATTTACTTGTGTCCTATTTGTTCCAAATAATTACCAAATATAGATAACTCAACAGACAGATCAAAATGATAATTAGTAGACCTTTCTAATTATTTACTAAAGAAATCAGGCTGTTTTTTATCCACTTCTAATTGGGACATGACATTTAATATTTTCTCATTTAAAATTTTTATTTCTAATAACTCATTATTAACTTTTTCATAATTAATATCAAATATAAATTTATTCAACTTACTGTCATTTTTAAGATTTTTCAATTTATTTATTAACATAGTAACCTTGGCTTTATGCGTAGCCCTATTTCTAACATAATTATTAATAGCTTGTTTACAATCAGCTAAAACATTTACTTCATCAGATGCCATCATCAAATTTATTACTAATGCTATAGAAATGAAACTAGCAATAATAATGCTACGTCTTAAATTAAATTTAAACTTTTCACTAAATAGGCCTTTGTAACCTAAACAGGTTAAATAAATCATTAAACAACACTTAAAAACTAACTTAATAATTATTTACGCCAATAATCACTTAGCACTAACTTAACAATATAGGCTGACAAATATATCGTAGCCAAGCCACAGTATATATTAATAATAGTATTTATTTCAACAAATATTTCGGAGCCGCACGTAGCCTCGAGTAAGTTAATTTTAACCAGACCGCTAAAATTTTGCCAATACAAGTAAGTCAATATTTTAAATATTGAAATAATAATAATTCTAAACGAACTTTTATCATCAGTTTTATAATTCAATATTTTAAATGCAAATTCTCTTACCTTTAATTGAATCCCCCCTCTAACCTACCCCAGGTAAAAACCCCAAGTAAACAGGCCTTAATACCCAGCATTATACCCAAAGATAGACAGAAGGAAATGTATAGGTTTTGATGACTTGATAGCAAGAAAACTTTCAACATTTAAAATATTGATCTTTTAAGCTATAAAAATAGTCTTAAATATAAACTTACCTTGTAGTATTTACACTCTTAGTAATAGTTATAATTAACTATTAGTAGAATTCACCAGCTAGTAATGTTTCTTCTAACTGGCTTTAGTTTCTTATAGTTTATCACTTTGAATAACTATGACAACAGTAATTTAACATATAAACTTCATGAATACTGCACATAACAATTTTAACAAGTTCATAAATTTAACATAAGTACATAAGCACTTTAACATAATAACTGTATTTAACAGGAACTTAAACTGTATGATTAACATAAACTGAAAAGAACAGACTGACTCGCGTTCCCATACATTTTAATATTTTAACTGCGCACTATCACGTGAGTCACGTGGGTTAATTTTTATTGCCGAATTTTAAACCGATGTTATTTTGTAATGACGTTATATTTTTAACAATGAATTTTACAATAATGATTTTAATTATATAATAGATAATTTTACCATTAATATATTAACAATTTTATCAATATATATATATATAATATAATATATATATATATATATATATATATATATATATATATATATATATATATATATATATATATATATATATATATATATATATATATATATATATATATAAAAGTTTTTCTCTCTATAATAAATAGATGGAAAACAAATAAGAAATATTAAA
Organism: Armadillidium nasatum; assembly: GCA_009176605.1. Lineage (NCBI taxonomy): Eukaryota > Metazoa > Arthropoda > Malacostraca > Isopoda > Armadillidiidae > Armadillidium > Armadillidium nasatum. The sequence continues at coordinate 9,398 of SEYY01003942.1, forward strand.
AATATTGAACTATTCAAATAATTATGTACAGACCACAAAATTATCGGATTCAAAGAAAAAAAGTGTATTATAAAGTATTGAACTTAGAAAAATAAATACAAAATATGCCCCGCAATATTTGCTAGGAGGAGAGGATGAGGTAACCAAGGTAATGTGAATCTCCTGAATGATGAGCAAATTAAATTTTACAATGAAAACGAAATTAAAATGCAATATATAGGTGGAGATTATCATCAAATTAATTTTTCGTAATTCATAAATTGATTTATAATAAAAAAATCAATAATAAATGGAGTACATTGAAAATCTTTTAGAAATTAACTGTGTAAACATTGAAATAATACTAGATCTCATAGATTTAAAAACTTTTACTAGTGGTGAATTCGAAGGATTAGAAGATCTTTTAAATAAATTTAATAACTGCATAACCTTTCTAAAAGTAGTTTATTATCTAATAAAAAAAAGTAATATTTGGAAATGATGAGGAAGATTCAGACTAATTAATTTAAAAGGAATAAATTATATATAAAATTTTTATATATAATAATACTCATATCCTTGTTTTAAAGTCAAAACTTGAATGAGCAAAATCCGAAATTGATTTACAAAACTAAAATTTTATAATAAAATATGGAGGTATATCTTGAACTAGACGGTGTAAAGTATTAAGGTTTTTGATTTTTTGGTACACTGTATAGCGTGTGGGAGTCTGCAAACAAATACATTGTATTGTAATTTAAGTAAACAATGTTACAATTATTGTTGGGATTGTAAAAACTATTTAGAAAGTATTAGAAGTACATTTCATATAAAAATGATAATTACAATTACATTCCTTAGCATTACGTTCTCAATATACTCAAAATATTGACAATAAACCATTGAAATATTCAGCTAGAATATATTTAGAGAAAATTATTGACAAGTATTATAAAAACAATGAAGAAATATGGGACAATTGTGATAAAATATTAAATTTAAATGACCGATTAGAACAGGCATATCAGCAGGTAAAGTGTTCAAATAGAAAAAAATCCTTAATGTTCATTATAAACTTTATAACTTACTTCAACTAATAGATGAAAACTGTGAAATATCCAATTTTAAAAAAATTCTCCACGTGCGGAAAAAAAACTAAAATGTTTAATAAGAAGAATGAGAGAAAATATGCAAAATAAAAAATTGGGACTTCATTAAGTAGAAAGGATAGAGAACAGAATATAAATCTTTTAATTAATTAAAAACATTTATCCATAGGATGGTTATATTTCATGAAAAGAAGTTTTCTTGATTGATTTTACCAGCCGACTTTTTTATAGGAAATTGTTCGAATCTCTCATGAATATTTAAATTAATGTCTCCCAAAAACCTTTATAAGTAATAAGTGAAACGATGTGCGAGCGAAGCGGGCAAGTGCCGGGACCATCGCTTTCCCTACTACTTATATATATATATATATATATATAATATAATATATATATATAATATTATATATATATATATATATATATATATATATATATATATATATATATATATATATATATGTGTTGGTTCTCTTAGTGAAAGGTTGTGTTTTTTTAGTTCTCTATTGCTAGTGTGTGTGCTTGTGTTTTTTTTTGTGTTTTTTTTTTTTTCGTGTTAAATGTGTTGTTCATTTATTTTTCTTCAGTGTTCTGTGTTTTAATTTTTTTTAGTGTTTTTAATTAATTATAGGTTATTTTATTGTAAGTGAAGCTTGACGAATGAAAGATAAGTATGTTTTTAATTTTACCGTAAGTAAACTTTTACTGTTTTAAACTTGCTACTTGTTTTCTTCGATTCAATTTCTGTAGTATAAATTTTGCATCATTATTTGTTTGAATAATTATAGTTTTAATATTTTCAAAATTGATTTTAATAGTTTTAATAATTTTAACAATAATTATTTTAATTAGGTTACTGTATTGTGTGCTAGCGTGTGTGCATGTGCGCTTGCGGAGTGAGTTAGTGAGTGCGAGCGTGCGTGTCTGAGTGTGTGCGTGTGTGCGTGATTTTTTTTTTTTTTTTTTTTTTTTTTTTTTTTTTTAAATGCCTAATTTGAGTGTTCGTGGGGCTGGGCGTAGACGGGGGCTTTCTATTACCTTTGCTAACGTTCGTGGCCTTCGTTCTAATATCGCGTCTGTTGAACACTACCTCACTACCTCTCTTCCTAACCTTTTACTTCTGTCTGAGACCCAGCTGGACAGGGATTCTTTTTCTAGCAATCTTAATGTCTCTAACTACAACTTTTTTCACAATTTCCGTCTAAATGGAGGAGTCTGTGCCTATATTAACATTAACACTCCTGTGACACGTCTCGTAAATCTAGAATCTCCTAATTTCGATGTTTTATGGCTTAAAATCTGTCTTCCTACTACTACAATTATCTTGTGCTTCTGCTACTGCTCCCCTAATGGAACAGATTTTCCAGTCTTTTTTTCAATATCTTACTGCTACTCACGAGACTGTCACTTCTTCTCATCCAAATGCTGAGGTCCTCTATTTAGGGGACTTCAACGTACACCACACTGAGTGGTTGGGTTCCTCTCATACTGATACAGGTGGAGGGAGGCCAATTCATTCAGCATTCTTAACGATCTGGAGCAGTTGATTAGGGAACCCACACACATTCCAGATCGTCCTAACCAATTCTTGAATACACTTGATTTATGCTTCACCACTACTCCTTCTAGTTATAAATACACCATTTTCCCTCCTATTGGTAACTCTGACCATAATCTTATAGCTCTTAGTTATAATGCTTTCTCTCCAACAGCTCCACCATGCCCTAAACGTACTTTCTGGCACTTTAATCGGGCTAATTGGGGGGCAATGCGCCGCTTCTTTGCTAACTACCATTGGAGTGAATCTTGCTTTGTCTCGGGGGACGCTTCTGTCTCTGCTGAAAAGGTAGGGGCAGTAGTCCTTGAAGGGATGGGCAGATTCATTCCATCTTCAACTAAATCTTTTTCTCCTCAAAATCCTTGGTTCGATGGCAATTGTTCTCTTGCCCTCCTGGAGAGAGACAATGCTTATCGTGAATGGAAAAACTCTCCTTCTCCTATCACTCTTGCTAATTTTCATTCAGCCCGGAATCGATTGCAGGGATGTTCTTCGACGGACTAAGCGTACTTTCATTAAAAGGAAGTGCGCTGACCTCCATGGCTCTCCTACTGATAAAAATTTTTCCTCTTGTCAAAAATATCTCTAACAACTTCTGTAAATCTGCCTTTCCTCCTCTTATTCGCTCTGATGGTTCTATAGCTAATACTCCTTCTGAAAAGGCTAATCTCTTTGGCCTCCTTTTTTCATCTAATTCCACCCTGCTCGATTCTGGCATCCCTCCTCCTACTCCTTCTCCTCTCAGGTGTCCCATGCCTCTACCTATAATTACTCATGATCGGGTGCATGGGATCCTGAAATCTATGAACGTCAGGAAGGCCAGTGGCCCGGATGGCATTCTCCCTCGTGTTCTGAGGGAGTGTGCTTCCGAGTTGGCCCCTGTCCTCGTTCAGCTCTACTCTCTATGCCTTAATACTAATACTTTTCCTCTATGCTGGAAGCGTGCGTTGGTTCAGCCGATCCCGAAAAAAGGTAGCCGTTCTGACCCTTCTAACTATCGACCTATAGCTCTCACTTGTGTTCTATCTAAAATTTTTGAAACTCTCCTCAACTCTCATTTCCTGGATCATTTGGAGTCTCATTCTCTTCTCTCTGATCACCAGTATGGCTTTCGTCGCTCGAGGTCAACTGGTGACATACTTTCCTATCTCACTGATCTATGGTCTTCTGCCCTTAGGGATTTCGGGGAGTCTTGTGTGGTGGCGCTTGACATATCCAAGGCTTTCGACCGGGTATGGCATGCGTCGCTACTCTCTTAAGCTCCCTTCCTTTGGGTTTCCTCCTTCTCTTTGCTTACTCTGTCTAGTTTTCTCTCAGATCGTTCCATTTCGGCAGTTGTAGATGGAGCGACCTCTTCCTCTTTTTCTGTCAACTGTGGTGTTCCTCAGGGTTCTGTTTTATCTCCAACCTTATTCTTACTTTTCATTAACGATCTCTCCACTGCACTTCTAACTCTGTTCACTCTTATGCTGATGAACTCAATTCTTATTCTTCTACTCAATTTCAAATCTGCTCCCTCTTTTGCTTCTAGACTTGCTTCTCGTCTTCAACTTTCCGATTCTATTCTTGCCGATCTGGATGGAATTTCCCGGTGGGGACATAGCAACCTTGTGAAATTTAACTCTTTAAAAACTCAACTTCTTTACATCTCCCTCTCAAAAACACCTCCTAACTTTCCTATCCTCTTCGATGGCTCTCCCGTCTCACCTGTAAATAACATTAACATTCTTGGTCTAAACATAAACAACAAACTGTCTTGGAAACCACATATCACAATGGTTGCTAAAGCCTCTAGAAGCTGGGAGTTCTGTTCAGGTTGCGAAGTTTTTTTCTTCTGACAGTTATTCCAGATATATAAGGGTCTCATTCGCCCTTGTATGGAGTACTGTTCTCACATTTGGGGGCTCTGGCTCCTCCTCTCTTCTGGATAGGGTTGAGTCAAAAGCTATGAGATTAATAAACTGTCCCCTACTTTCAAACTCTCTTGACCCTCTGTCCCTGCGACGTGACGTTGGCGCGCTATCTCTTTTCTACAGGTACTACAATGGCAGGTGCTCGAGGGAATTGGCCTCTCGCATTCCTCCACCGTTGCGTCGTCCTCGTTGCACGAGGGTGCCCTGCTTTCGCACCAATTTTGTGTGGACGTAGGGAATCCCAGGCTAGCCCGTTGTGGTACGTTATCCTTCTTTCCAGCCACCTCTATTCTGTGGAATTCTACCATCTTCTATTTTTCCAATTGTATTTAATCTTCCACTCTTCAAGTTTCCGTCTGCGCCCACCTGAGGGCTGTGCGTTAGGTGTGTGTGTTTGTGTTTGAGTTTTTCATTATTGTGTGTGCCCCTCCTGAAAAGGGCTCTGCCCGTGATGGTGGCGTTTTGTAAAAAAAAAAAAAAAAAAAAAAAAAAAAAAATATATATATATATATATATATATATATATATATATATATATATATATATATATATATATATATATATATATATATATATATATATATATATATATATATATATATATATATATAAATTTAGGAATAGAAGAACCAGAGCTCTATAAAACATTTTAATATCGACGTTTCGAGAAAACAATTCTCATCTTCAGGATCTAATAAAATAAAATTGCTTTAAAATCAGACAATAAGACAAATAAAATAAAATAAAATAATGTACAAAATATGGAAAACATTTTATGGGAACAATATATATTAAACATTTAAAAAACACACATTTTAAAAAAACACTGCTAAAAAATTGAAGTAAACTAATTAAAATGCAAAACAATATATCTCACCTAAAAAACTTAACTATTATTAGACTACATAACTAATGTTGTTATTGCGCTGCTGTCTGTGTTCAATGATGGTTTGAGTGTGGTTATATAAAATGATTCTAAAATGCGTAAATCTAATGGGTGGTTGGTTTGTGTTATTATTTTGAAGTTGGATGGATTTAATTGGTGTACTCTCTCTCCATTTATACCATCCATTCCTGCCGATTTTCCATTCTTTGCCTTTCTCACCGTTACTTCCACCTCCTCTTTACTAATATTTCTCTCCTCTTCTTTGCTAACTACCTCACCATCATTTTCTACCTCTCCCCCATTATTAATCTCTCTCCTGTTGTTCAACAATTCACTGAAGTTCATTTTCCATCTCTCTCCAACTTCCTTCTCTCCCTGTAATATTTCTCCATCTTCCCCTTTCAATCTCTCTCTCCTATCTTCTCTTCCTTTCCTCACCCTATTTACCTCTTTCCAAAACATTTTATTTCTTTCCTTAAAATTTTCTAACTTTCTGCTCCACTCCTCTACTACTCTTCTTTTTGCCCTCTTGACCTCTCTTTTCACCTCACCCTATTTTACTCCTCTCAATCTATATCCTTCTTTGTACCTAGATACCTGTTGAAGGTGTCCTTCTTTCTTTTCACTGTAAACTCCAAATTTTCATTCCACCATTCACTCCCTTTCCCCCTTCCATTCCCTATTTTCTTCACCCCACAAACCCTTCTCGCTACCTCCACAAAAGCTATCTTCATTTTACTCCATATCTCTTCAACACCCTCCACCTCACTCCTCATTGCCTCTCTCCACTTCTCTTCTCTCTTATTCCTCTTATGTAGTTATCTCTATTCTCTTCTTCTTCCAGCTTTTCTACCCGCACCACCTCCACTTCACTCTTTCTCCCAACCCCCTTTAACCTTGACCCTCGCCACTGCTAAGTAATGGTCAGATATACCCATGGCTGCTCCTCTTAACACATTTACCCCTAATAATCTGCTCTTCTTTTCCCACCTCACACATACGAAATCCAAGTCCTTTCTCCCCATTCACACCACTCACCCATGTATACTTGTGGATATCTTTCTTCATAAACCATGTATTACCAATCATCATTTCTCTTACTGCACACATTCCAATTAAATCGGTCCCATTTTCATTCACACCTTCTACCCCAAAGGAACCTACTATTCTTTCCACACTTCTATTACCCACTCTCGCATTCAGGTCGCCCAACAAACATATTATCTCTATTATCAAAATTTCTCACACGCTCACTCAGACTCTCCCAGAATGCCTTTCTCTCCCTTTCATTTGTTCCCACCACCGGTGCATATGAACATACAAAACCCCAATACTCCTTCCGTCCCCTTAATCTAACCCAGACTACTCTTGCTTCTATACTACCACTCCCTTTCACACAACTCCACCACACATTTTTCTAAACTATTGCCACTCCCCCTCTTGCTCTAACTCTCATTTACACCCGAGTATATCCCTTTATACATCCTAAATGACATTTCCCCTTTATCCTTCAATTTCGTTTCTGTGAATGACAACACGTCAAATATTATATATAATATATATATATATATATTATATATATATATATATAATATATATAAATATTATATATATATATATATTAATATATATATATATATATATATATATATATATATATATATATATATATATATATTGTGTATGAAAACTAGAAGTTATATCTCATGTCTATATAAATAATAAGTTTTTTAATGCATATCTACCTTTACTCAACATGAATTGCCAAAAGTATTTCTATCATGTTTATATAAAATAGAGTTGTAAAATCAAAGTAATTGTAATGCAGTATCCAAACTCAAACATAGAATATATTGTACATTTTAATAATTTGAATATTTTAGTTTTTACAATTAAGAACTTTATTTTTTCCTGATATCTGACCAGATAGTACTTCTACAAAAGGCGAAGAATTGAGAGTTGAGAAAAAGTCAAATATGTTGTGTTCATCTCTCTATAATGCATATCTGAAGGTCATTGTAGATAGAAAAACTAAACACACGTTTCCCAAAAGAATTTAAAAAATTTGTGTTATCCTAAATATCCAGAAACTTATGCTGCTTGCATTTCATCCAAGATTTTTGCCATATCTTTTCACTGTGTCGAACATTAAAATCATCAAGGATGATTATTTCGAACATTTTTTTCCCATGGAGAAGCTCCACCTCACTATTCAATGGTTGAGAATTCATGAATTTTAGCATCAGGATTTTTAAGTACAATGAATTGTTATAGATAGCCTTTTTAAATGGTCCATTTGCTTTGTTATATAACACTGCTAGATTTTTATTTTGATATTACATTTATTTAAAAACCGTTAGACAACAACATTTTCAAAGGTCCTTCACAAACATCTCTCCTTTTGTTATTGAGCTAAGTTGAGTGTACAGTTATATTGATTATATTATTGCAGTTTATTATAGAGTGCTTTGAAGCAAAACTTGTATTACTACTTATTTTATATTTTAAATTATTTTACACTACAAATTTCTTTAACAATTTTAATTAAATGTTTCTTGGTAATATTGTTAAAATGGGTATCAGCAAACTAAATTGTTTAATAACATGATTGAAATTGGCAAAATTAAGTCAAATGCTTCCCTATTAAGCACAAAGCCATTTAGTAAAAATATATACGAACGCAAGCATAATACATAGATACTTAATTTATATACATATACGCACGCAGGCACAAATATATGTACAGGCATACCTTATGGAACCTCCATGCATGAGATAAGCTTAAGAAAATTTAAACCAATAAATAAAGTAAATAAACATATCTTTGATGAATACCAAACTTTAAATCTTTCTTAGGACATATGTATGTTTTTGGGTAGTTAAATTCTTTATGATAGAGACCATATGATAACCTTAGAATAGGAGCTTCCTCCACATCGCCAAAGTAAGTTTATTGTGGTAACGCAAAATAAGTAATAATGTAGAACATTTATGAATCAACTTCATTTGAATGTCTTCATGAGCAATCGAATTAAATCAACTCCTAGCACACACCTAATGGTATAAACTAAGCAAAGTTCCTCCCTTTTCATATATCAGCAATAATGGAAGGGGGGGGGGCCCTTCCATTATTGCTGATATATGAAAATTCATATCTGTATAGTCCTGTTCGCAGTATTTTACACAAAACTTCAAATGTAACTCTACCATCAGACAGGTTCTTGTACATCTTTTAAGTATTATTAAAAAAATTTCTTTGATAATATAAAATTTCTATATGACTTTCATCTAAGAAACCACCTTTTACAAATCACATAGTTTATTTTCTTTTAAAAATGCATTTTGAGTCACTGTACGACAATTCTAGTCTGGATTTCAAGGTGGATCATTCCTGAAAGCTAATTTTCTTTCAAATAAGTAAATCAATGAAATTATGAAATTAAAATTAGATCGAAATAGTCAATTTAAGGAGTTTACATGCGTAACATTCCGCCCACGTTTGTGAAATGGGTCGAAACTTAGTGTTCATTTAATACATTCATTCTTAAAAGATTAAATTTGAAGTTCACTGTTACCAATTTATTGTTTTATTTATTTTTTGTTTTAAAAAATTTCCTATTCTAATTGAAAACCGACTACTCCAGGTAACTATTTCCAATGTTGATGGAAAACTTTATATTATTATTATTATTATTTTTTTTTTTATTAGAGTAATGGATCTTCTACGGTTTCACAAGTTCACTATCGGTTATGCCTGGTGTTCAGACTATGGAAATCCTGAAGAAAAAGAGCATTTCGAGAATATCTTGAAGTTTTCACCTCTTCATAATGTCAAACCTCCAAAAGAAAACGTTCAGGTAATTGTGATTTAAGTTCGGTGCAAAATATTGAACCTTTTCCCATTCTATGCCTTATATTTTAATTAATATATTATTTAACTTTATTTTAACTAAGGGTAAACAAATAACATGAAATGATTCATACAAAGAAATTATTAAAAAGCCTTAACGCTTTAAAACTAAAAGTCAGTTTCAATAATTCTAAATAAAAATTGTCATCTACTTACTTAGAAAGAGAAAAATATTTAATATTTAAGTTCTAAAAATAAAGGTGGAAATTGCATATTATTATTTATAGTAGTAGTGGTAATATTTTCAGTCACAGCAGTAGTAATAAAACTATCTTTACTTTTGTTGCTCAAAGCACAGTAGTGGTGTTAGATACACTAAATCTAAACGGGAGTTTTAGTAAGAATTGTGAAGGGAAACGATTTCTTTCAGTCCTTTCAACCTTTTTTGTTGGTTAATATGCTAGACTTTGTGAAAAATTGCACGAATTTTATCATTTATATTAATCATTTGCTGTTAACTTCTGAATTATTCAGATTACGTATTTCTTTATTGTATTAATGTTTCCGTCGTATACATCTAAGTAATTTCACGAGAAATCCATAGCTTTTTCTCTAATTTTGATTAAAATATTCTTACTCTGTGCCCGAAAGTCAATAGTAGGAATAAAACATTTCAATTACTTTTTGTTTCTCTCGAGTCATGGGGTTTCATTTTGAAGGGCTTACAGTACTTACTTTTTACCTTTGAAATCCCATTACTCCCTCCTATATCAATATAAAGTAAATAAATATTATGTACCATTGTAATAATAATAAAAAAATCCAACGACACTAAAACTAAAATTCTCTGATGTCCTGGTGGTTAAAACAGTGGACTCTATTCTAATGCGAAGGGACGCCATTTCGAACCCAAAAGAGGTTTTTTTTCCACCACTCACGGGCAGAGCCCTTTTCTAGAAGGGGACATATATAAAAGAGAAAGGAAAACACACCCAAACCCGAACCTAGCACACATCTCTCAGGTGGGCGTAGACGGAAGCCTTGAAGATAGGTTCATATTAAATGAAGAAGGAAAAATAGATGATGGTAGAGAGTTCCAAAGAATAAAGGTGACTGGAAAGGAGGAGGTGCTACAACGAGCAAGCCTGGGGTTTCCAGCATCCACACAAAATTCGTGCGAAAAATGTAGATATTTACAGCATAGCATGCAATAATTGTAATGATAAATATTTTGGAGAGACCAAAGATTTTAAAAGACGTATGGACCAACACATTTACAGTTTTTGATACGGAGACAAAAATTCCGCATTACAGCAACATAGAGAGGAAAATAATCAAACAATTAATATGAATTCTGCAGAATTATTAATCCCTTGCCATAACAATGACAATAGAAAGTTTTTAGAGTCTTCCATCATTAAAAATACTAATAATTTTAATAGACATCCAGGAGAAATAAAAATTGATGATACTCTGAATGATTTATTGAAAAATGGAAGATTTTACAAGAACATTTTAGGAAAAACATAATGTCATACCATGAAAAATAATTTTCAAACCAACGAAAAATTTAGGGAATTCTTCGGTCTTTGGGTTGTCTTGAGAATAACTTCTTTTCTTTCACTTCCTTTTACCTTGAATAAAGATCTCCGGGTGAGAGATCGAAAGCTTGGTGTTAGTTTTAATAGCTTCCCTTCTTTTTTTTTATTTGTTACTTTGTTTTAATTTTTTACGTTTTTATTGTTTTAAAAGTTTGGCTCATACGTGGATAATAAGGTTTATTTTGATGAAGTATTATATATATATATATATATATATATATATATATATATATATATATATATATATATATATATATATATATATATATATATATATATATATATATATATATATATATATATATATATATATATATATATATATATATATATATTTTTGCCAAGGAATCGCAATATAAATTGTAAAGTATATATTACTAAGGAACCGCAAATATAATATTTTAAAGTAGAAAGATCAATAAATGGAAGACAAAGAAACATTGCTAATGTACTTTCAGGGATTACCTTCGTCTTCAAACTGAAGAAACACACGCAACTTTTATTTGATCCCGGAATCGTGCAAAATCCTTTTCTCCTAATATGGTGCAATAATCTTTGTTTCCTCTTCTTCACGACATGTCTGGAAGTTTGAAAAAAAATGTCAACTTCTAACTTTGATTCTTCCTCTTTCCCTTCTCTAGTATCTTCTTACAGCACAATTGCCATTTTGTCTTCTTCAGCTCAAAATTTTGCCCCTAATTCAACTTTAGACGATTTCGGAGCTATTCCTTCTTAAATTCCCTCCAGCTCATTGTAATTTCTTCAAAAAATGTCATTTCTGCTTTCTCTGAACTTAACACTAAGAAGGTTTACGGATCTGATGGTATCCTTCATATGATTCTCAAAACTTGTGCTTCCGTGCTTGCACTCTGCCTTGGTAAACTATTTTGTCTGTCCTTCTACTTCAACTTTCCATTCTTGCTGGAAACGTGCGATCATTCAGTTTGTGCCGAAGAAAGAGAACCCCTCTCAACTCTCCAACTACCGTCCCATTTCTTTAACCTCTATTCTTTCTAAATTTTTCGAATCTATCCTCAACAGGAAGATTTGGAATCGCCTCAATTCTTCAAATCTTATCCCTTATCGCCAGTATGACTTTCGTAAAAATCGCTCTACTGGTGATCTTTCCCTTCTCTCTAACTCTTGAAGTCTTGGTCCTCCACTCTTTCGCACTTCGTTGAAGCTTTTGTTGTCGCGCTGGACATATCGAAAGACTTCGATAGAGTCTCTCACAAATCCTTGATTTCCAAACTTCCCACTTTCTAAATTTATAATATGTATAACCTGTAGTCTTCTCTCCGATTTTCTTTCTTGTTATTCTGTAGCTGCTGTTATTCCACCGTTCATCTTTTAAATCTATTATTAGTGGTGTTCATCAGGGTTCTGTCCTATCCCTAATAATTTTTCTACTTTTTGTCAAAGACCTCTCTATTACTTAATTACCTATCCACTCATATGCTGATGACTCCACCCCTCATTACTCCTTTCAGTTTGAAAGATACCCTTCCCATCAGCAGTTAATTGACTCTAGAATGGTGGCCTTGGAACAACTAGCCTCAAATCTTTCTCCTATTTCAAATTGAAGCAAAGAAAGCATGGTTATTTTCAATGCCTCAAAAACACAGTTCTTTCATCTCCCTACTCGACACAACCTTCCATACAACCATGACTTCTTCGAAAACACCACTCAAACCTTTATCTGTTCTTAGTATTCTCATTGTTTGGTTTTCGCGTTATCTTTCTTGGTTTCACCCTTTGGCAGCTAAGGACTTTTACAACAGGTGTACTTTCTCTCTCCAGAATGCTTCGTCCACAGTCTCCAGTATTGGAGTATTCTCCGCTATTCCACCCTCTCTTTGGATTCCCGTCGTGACCACACCTCCCCTATGACCGTTTCACCTATCCTACAGGAAGCTTTCTTCTAGATATTCCGTACATGACTCGCCCCAACCCGTTGTCACTCCCTTGAGGTCACATGTTTTTCCAACGATGTGAGCTCCGTTCATGGTCATGCCCCTCTTAAAGAAATACATATTTCACCGTATTCGGGGTCTCCCTTTATGCTCTCCTTTCTTTTTACTGAATGCTCAGTGATGCCTCGTCTTAATCACATTGTGAACTAGTCTCCCCGGACTTACCTTTGAAAATTTCATATACTTGTTCCCAATACGCATTTCAATATGTGTGTTCCGACTCTCCCTCAGCCAAACTTAGTCATTTCATTGTTGGTCCTCTGAGTTTCTAAACAAAATTTTTTTTCAAAGGCATGCAAGTGACCCTGTCCCTTCGTCTAAACGAGTAAGACAACACCATCGTCTGGGTCTGGAAACTGCTATCGTGCTTCCCACAGTTTCTGATGACAATTTCTTTGCGTTTACAATAGAGCCATAACTCCTAAACTCTAGTCACTTCCCCGGATTTCCTTATGGTCATTTTCAAGCTCCTCTTAAAGAAAAACATATTCCATCGTATTCGGAGTCTCCCCTCTATGGCCTCTTTTATTTTTATTGAATGTTCAGTGATGTCTCGTCTTAATCACACTGTGAACTAGTCTCCCCTGGCATGCACTTGTTCCCAATACGCATTTCGAGATGTGGGTTCCGACTCCCCCCTCAGCCAAACGTATTCATTTCATTGTTGGTCCTCTGAGTTTCAAAAAAAAATTTTTTTCAAGAGCATGCAAGTGACCCTGTCCCTTCGTCTAAACAAGTAAGACAACAACATCTTTTGGGTCTGGAAACTGCTATCGTGCTTTCCAAAGTTTCTGATGACACTTCCTTTGCGCTTACAATAGAGCCTTATCTCCTAAACTCGAGTCACTTTGATTCCCCGGATTCCCTTATGAACATTTCACATGACTCATCAACTCTGGACTTTCCCTTCTGAACGCCGGTGCCCTCTGTACTTCTACGGAGTAAAGGCCTTAGGTCCCACCCACAACTCGAGTGATCAGCTTTATTATTCGTGACTAAACCCGAAAGGAGAGTACATCTGCTCATTATCCTGTTCATTTTCTCTTCTTCTTTGCTGGTGTACCTTCGGAAAACCCACCAGGCCATACCGAAGTTCTGGCTTCTCCCGACCATGCTTGCTTGCACCCTTCCATTCTCCATTACCAATCTGGACTTTTCTCCTCTTCCCATATGTCAGACTCTCCACCCGCTAACATCTGATTCCGCTAAATCTGTGAAGGGCTACGAAAACCCGTCTCTATTGAGGGTGCATTCTCATCTCAACTAGCGATTCCTATTGTCCCAACTCTGACGACTAGATTAAAGAGAGAAGACCTGAAGACCAACTTTTACATTATTTTTCTAAGATTAGGCATCCTCCTGCCAACCACGTCCATCTCGACATCTCTCTCTTTCCGAGATATACATTTTCCTTCGGGATATGAAGTTCACCATTGCTTGGAAGTGCGGAATCCTCGTATCAGACACCATCATGACATAAATCAAACTGCTGATTCCCATTGCATCAGAACCATTGTCACTGACAGAACCATTTTGATTAATATTTTACATTCATTTACTACATGGCGAAATTTGTTCAATAGAATTTCCTGGGTTATTTTCTCAATTTCGAAGAATTGGTTCTCTTGATTACAACGCACAATCCGACAGTTACTTGCCTACAGGAGATTCAATTACGAGGTTGCGTTTTATTTTTTTTTTTTTTTTTTTTTTTTTTTTTTTTTTTTTTTTTTTTTTTTTTTTTTGCAATTTTCTAGAAACAGAGCCCCTCACACTTCTCTCCACCATGGTGTGAATGAGAGAGGAGATGCAGCGATCCTGCTTCATGAGTATGTTCCTTTTACTCACACTCCCCTTCATATACATATGTACGTGTTCACCAGGATTTAACCCGAATTATGTGTTCTCTTTACCTTTCCTCAGGTTGTCGATTTTCCAAAGCCAACTTTTTTTGCATTATTTCAGCAACTTCTTTCACCCTTCTTAGTTTTAGTAGACTTCAATATGCACCACCCACTTTGGAGTGACTATAACGTCCCATACAGCAGAATAGTTGATTGAGATTCTAGAAAAGTTTTCTGTCTCAACACGGGACTTCAGTCTTATTAACGTTTGATACCACATCATCTTCGTTCTTCGTGTGCGGACATATCTTTATGCTCTGTTTCCATCATCGACCGTTACCTATGGGAAAGGTCAGCTTTCTTTTGTAGTTGTGACCACTACCCGATTATAGTCTTTACTCTCTGCTCCAGACCTTCACTACCTCTGAACTCGTGCGTTGCTGCTTTTCCCCGCAAAGGATATTTCTCTATCCACTGCCAAGGCTTTCGTTTACTTTATGGATGCAACTCTTAAGACGGCTGAGGCGTGCATTCTGCGCTCTCCTGGATGTGGTAGCCCTACAATACTATGGTGGTCCTGAGAGTATGCTGGAGTGTTTCGCGAAAAGAGGAAACTCCCGATCTTATAAACAGATCACAACTTCTAATTTGATTCTCTTCAAGGCTGCTGATGCTCGTTCTAGACGTCTCAATCACAAAACTAGAAGGCCATATTTTCGAAACTCCATAAACATTGATCCACACTAGGTCCCCATCTTCGATTGGACCACGACATCTGCGAATTCTTTTTTACATACAAAATAGTCTTAGCTATTTTTTTTTTTTTTTTTTTTTTTTATCTTGAATAGGTATACTATTTCACTTGAAGAAACAGTACTCCTTGATCCTGACGGGTTAGCTACCCCTATTTCTGCAGATCCTGATGTTGAACAGAACCATTTTGGCGCGTTTTGCCATCACCTTATCTAAGAACTTTGTTTTAGATGAGAGGTTTCGAAGGGCAATGTTCTAAGTATTTCCCTTTTTGCACTCTGATTTAATGGCATCTACGTTGATATTTTTCCTGTTTGGTACTCCTTTTATGTGGATAGTATTATATGACCTTTGAAACCAAACTCCTACATGTAATTCCAGATTCCAGTGATAGTAAACAAAATCACGTTGTCTCTGACATTGAATTTCAAACCTTGAATCATCGCAGTTTTAAAAAAAAAAAAAAATAAATAAAAATAATTATAGCTATATTATTCTCCAATTTAATTTGGAGAAATTGAGATCTTTATTATTATTATTATTATTATTATTATTATTATTATTATTATTATTATTATTATTATTATTATTATAATTCTTACATTTCGCTTCCAATTCTCTTTAAAAAAATTTCTTATAATTTCCTTTCTTGAATATTTTCTAAGAAAAAAAAAAAAAAACATTTATATTCATTACTTCCTGAACGGTTTCGTCCGCAAACCTCTGACATCATTAGAGTTTTCATAAAAATTAAGGAACATTTTTTATGCTGATCCAAACAAAACGACTGAATTTGATAAATCTGAATCTTATAAAATTCTATACTACTCATGTGAAGTGCAGAAACTCAAAAAACTACAAACCAGACATCAACATCAAGTTTAATGTACTTAGGGACCAACCGGGGTCGGAATTATGGATGGGAACGGAGACGGGGCCGTGGCCGTGGCCGGTTACCTAAAATTTATTAAGGGGTCAAAAGCACTAAAATTTTAGGTTAAGAAAAAATTAGATATACTCTTAATTGAGATTAATTTAATTATAAGGAAGGAGTAGAATAGCCAACATTCACTTAAATTAATGATTATATGTATTTTTTCAGAAAAAAAATCAGAAATTAAAAATTTTGTATAATAAACGTTTGAAAACCTATAAAAATTTTGAAAAAATATTTTTCTGATTCATAATAGTGATTCAACAGGTTTACTTTAGGTCGTTAAAGTTTGAAAAAATGTAAGATATAAAATTATCACTGCCCCCTGTTCCTCAACATTTCATTCTCCCAAATTCAAAAACTTAAAATGTAAATGTTCAAGAAGAATCTGTTATAGTGAAAAGTGATTTAAGTGAATGAATTAATTATTTCCTCTTTTTGTTGCTTTCGGTTTGCCTGACCCAGTATGTAATGAAGGAATAATGGAATTAAAATCTTTATTTTCTTATATTTTGTTTGATTAAAAATCCACCATTAATAAGTATAATTTGGAATTAACTCCGGCAGGCACACATTGGTTTTACTACATTATTATCAGGAGCCGGGACCGGGGCCCCTGTCGGTCCATAAATATACTGTTACATAAACTAATCACGTGAGAAATCTCTTAATAATTTTATAATTTAATTAAAGTAAAGAAAATTTTTGGAAAATTTAGAGCAAAATGTAAAGCTTAAATTAAAACATCAACTGACATAGAATTTCCAAATTATTACTATTATTATCATAACTAAGTCACTTTTGTTACTAAAATTCTTTTCAGTATCCTGCTACACTTTTACTGACAGCTGATCACGATGATCGTGTTGTTCCTCTGCATTCTTACAAGTTTATCGCAGAACTCCAGCATACCATTGGCCCTCTCCCTTGGCAAAAAAATCCTTTGATGATCAAAATTGATACAAAGGCAGGACATGGAGGCGGAAAACCTACTTCAAAAATTGTGCGTATTTATTTATTTATCTCTCTCTCTCTCTCTCTCTCTCTCTCTCTCTCTCTCTCTCTCTCTCTCTCTCTCTCTCTCTCTCTCTCTCTCTCTCTCTCTCTCTCTCTCTCTCTCTCTCTCTCTCTCTCTCTCTCTCTCTCTCTCTCTCTCTCTCTCTCTCTCTCTCTCTCTCTCTCTCTCTCTCTCTCTCTCTCTCTCTCTCTCTCTCTCTCTCTCTCTCTCTCTCTCTCTCTCTCTCTCTCTCTCTCTCTCTCTCTCTCTCTCTCTCTCTCTCTCTCTCTCTCTCTCTCTCTCTCTCTCTCTCTCTCTCTCTCTCTCTCTCTCTCTCTCTCTCTCTCTCTAACACACACACACACACACACACACACAAAAAAAAAAAAAAAAAAACACAAAAACACACACACACACACACACACACACACACACACACATATATATATATAATATATATATAATATATATATATATATATATATATATATATATATATATATATATATATATATATATATATATATATATATATATATATTGCTTTGTGTAGGGGTGTTGTTCGCCCCTGTATGGAGTATGCTTCGCACATCTGGAGTGGTTCCACACACACAGCTCTCCTAGAGAAGGTGGAGTCTATGGCATTTCGTCTCATCAACTCTCCTGCTCTTACTAACTCTCTTCAATCTCTTTCTGCCTGCCCTTGAATTGTTGCGTCACTCTCTCGTTACTATCGCTGTTACAACAGACACTGCTCTTCTGAACTCTCTCGTAGCATGTCTCCCCCATTGAGAAGAGATCGTTAGACTCGCCTTTCTACACAGTCTCATCCTTTCTCTGTCCAACTCTCCGACCCCAGACTTAACCGCTATGCTCAATCTTACATATACTGTACTGGTAAAGTCTGAAACACACTCCCTTCATCTGTTTTCCTAACTTCCTTTGACTTGCATACTTTCAAACGCCGTGTATCTGGACACGTCGGCCTCCATTGACCATGATAATAGATCTTTCCCAACTCCGGTGGAATTTGGTAGGCCTCTGGCCTTTGCCCACCGAAGGATATATATATATATATATATATATATATATATATATATATATATATATATATATATATATATATATATATATATATATATATATATATATATATATATATATATATATATATATATATATATATATATATATATATATATAGGGGAGGAAGTAGCGCTCCCAAGGCGATGAGAATACCCACCATTGGCTATATTGGATGCTAAGGATACTTCCCATCTCTTCTCGGTGCCCAATGGTTTGCACCCTATCTCGCTCATTTCCATATTCTTCTACACGGAGGAGGCTCTACAGACAACACAACACGTCTTTATTAAAAAATAATATAACAATACGACGACATCAACAGAAATCTTGGAGAAGCCAAGAGTGTCGGCTTCGGAAGAAAACCCCTCATCCGCACCTTCTCCCATCAGCACTTAGGAGTTGGTGGCCTCCTTTGATGGGGGTTGGTGCCACCAAGAATTTACAGAAGGATTTATGCTGCATTCGTGGTCTTCAATCCAATTTCTACTTTATTGAACATCACCTCTCTTCTTCAAGACCTCACCTCTTGTTCTTGACCGAAACTCAGATGTTTGAGCGTTCTGATAGAAACCATTATTTGTTCCTCCTACTATCTCTACCCTCAATTTTGAACCAAAGGTGGATGTTGTGCGTACGTGCGCAACGATGTTATTTGTTCTCATGTCTCCAATTTGGAGTCTTCCTAAATTTCCACCTAGTGGCTTAGGCTCTCTTGCCATTCTACTACTAAATTCATATGTTCAGTTTATTTATCTCCTAATTCTGTTGACTATCCTAAAATCTTCGACTGTTTAAACTCCAAAATGGGTCACATTCTTTCTTCTTCTCCTTTCTCTGAATTCATCATATTATATGATTTCAATGTTCACCACCTCCAATAGCTTTCTTCTAGTTCTCATGATACAGCTAATTACCTGCTTCCCATTTTGCTATCCAAAACGACCTTGAGCAGTTGGTGCAGCTCCCTACTCTGATCCCTGATTGTCTATGAAATGAACCCAACATTCTGGACCTTTTTCTAACTTCTATTCCTTATAATGTTAAACTCTTTCTTCCTTTGAGTTCCTCCGATCATTTTCTTATCTCTCTTTTCTCTTCTTTTCAAGTCTTCTGCAGGAAAGATCCCCCCTAGTGGGAGGAAACGTTTGTGATATTTATGTACCGCAAGCTGGTCTGGTTTGGTGTCGCACTTCTTTGATTTCCTGTGGAATGATTATAGCTTCCGTAGGAGGGGTCTAGGAGTGTGTAGAGCGCATTACCGAAGTTATTCTTTAGGCATGGAGGCGAACATTCCATATTCTTTCCCTTCTACTAAACCTAACAAACCTCAGTTTAAATTTTTTTGCATTCGTGCTATTCGCCTCAGGTATTCTGCCTTCATGGATTACCGTGGTTTTCAAACTCCAGAAAATTGTGCAACTTTTATTTTATCCTGGAATCGTGCAAAATCTATTCTCCGAAACACCAAAAACTCTTTTCTCCGTAGATAGCAATAATCTTTCTGGTTCCACTTCTTCACGCCATTCTGGCATTTTGCAAAAAATGTCAACTCTAACTTTCCTTCTTCCTCTTTCCCTTCTCTAGCATCTTCTGACGGCACAACTTCCTTTTTTTTTTTTTTTTTTTTTTTTTTTTTTTCTCCTTCCTTCCTTCCTTCCTTCCTCTAATTCAACTTCAGACGATTCCGGTGCTATTCCTCCTCCTTCAACCCCCTCTATCACAATTATACCTAAAATTATAATTTCTTCTAAGGACGTCATTTCTGCTCTCTCTGAGCTTAATACTAAGAAGGCGTACTGTCCTGATGATATCCCTCCTGTGATTCTCAAAACTTGTGTTTCCGAGCTTGCACCCTGCTTTAGTAAACTAATTTGTCTTTGTCTCTCTGTATTAGTCTTCCCTTCTTGCTGAAACGTTCGCTCATTCAGCTGTGCTGAAGAAGGGGTATCCTCTCAAACCTCCAACTACAGTCCCACTTCTTTAACTTTCGTTCTTTTTGAAGTTTTCGAGTCTATCTTTAACAGGAAGATTTGGAAACACTTCACTTCTTCAAATCTCATCTCTGATCGCCAGTATGGCTTTCGTAAGAAACACTCTACAAGTGATCTTTTCCTTCTCTCAGA
>SEYY01003942.1:32500-35967 GCA_009176605.1 Armadillidium nasatum
TCTCTATTGCTAGTGTGTGTGTTTGTGTTTTTTTTTTGTGTTAAATGTGTTGTTCATTTATTTTTCTTCAGTGTTCTGTGTTTTAATTTTTTAGTGTTTTTAATTAATTATAGGTTATTTTATTGTCAGTGAACCTTGACGTCTTAAAGATAAGTATGGTTTTAATTTTTCCGTAAGTAAACTTTTACTGTTTTAAACTTCCTACTTATTTTCTTCGATGTATAAATTGAATTTCTCTAGTATAAATTTTACATAATAATTTGTTTTAATTATTATAGTTTTAATATTTTCAAAATTGATTTTAATAGTTTTAATAATTTTAATAATATTTATTTTAATTAGGTTACTGGATTGTGTGCTAGCGTGTGTGCGGGCGTGAGTGTCTGGGTGTGTGCGTGTGTGCGTGTTTTTTTTTTTTTTTTTTAAATGCCTAATTTGAGTGTTCGTGGGGCTGGGCGTAGACGGGGGCTTTCTATTACCTTTGCTAACGTTCGTGGCCTTCGATCTAATCTCGCGTCTGTTGAACACTACCTCACTACTTCTCTTCCTAACCTTTTACTTCTGTCTGAGACCCAGCTGGACAGGGATTCTTTCTCTAGCAATCTTAATGTCTCTAACTACAACTTTTTTCACAATTTCCGTCTAAATGGTGGAGTCTGTGCCTATATTAACATTAACACTCCTGTGACACGTCTCGTAAATCTAGAATCTTCCTAATTTCGACGTTTTATGGCTTAAAATCTGTCTTCCTACTACTACAATTATCTTGTGCTTCTGCTACTGCTCCCCTAATGGAACAGATTTTCCAGTCTTTTTTCAATATCTTACTACTACTCACGAGACTGTCACTTCTTCTCATCCAAATGCTGAGGTCCTCTATTTAGGGGATTTCAACGTACACCACACTGAGTGGTTGGGCTTCCTCTCATACTGATACAGGTGGGAGGGAGGCCAATTCATTCAGCATTCTTAACGATCTGGAGCAGTTGATTAGGAACCCACACACACATTCCAGATCGTCCTAACCAATTCTTGAATACACTTGATTTATGCTTCACCACTACTCCTTCTAGTTATAAATACACCATTTTCCCTCCTATTGGTAACTCTGACCATAATCTTATAGCTCTTAGTTATAATGCTTTCTCTCCAACAGCTCCACCATGCCCTAAACGTACTTTCTGGCACTTTAATCGGGATAATTGGGGGGCAATGCGCCGCTTCTTTGCTAACTATCATTGGAGTGAATCTTGCTTTGTCTCGGGGGACGCTTCTGTCTCTGCTGAAAAGGTAGGGGCAGTAATCCTTGAGGCGATGGGCAGATTCATTCCATCTTCAACTAAATCTTTTTCTCCTCAAAATCCATGGTTCGATGGCAATTGTTCTCTTGCCCTCCGGGAGAGAGACAATGCTTATCGTGAATGGAAAAACTCTCCTTCTCCTATCACTCTTACTAATTTTCATTCAGCCCGGAATCGATGCAGGGATGTTCTTCGACGGACTAAGCGTACTTTCATTAAAAGGAAGTGCGCTGACCTCCATGGCTCTCCTACTGATAAAAATTTCTGGCCTCTTGTCAAAAATATCTCTAACAACTTCTGTAAATCTGCCTTTCCTCCTCTTATTCGCTCTGATGGTTCTGTAGCTAATACTCCTTCTGAAAAGGCTAATCTCTTCGGCCTCATTTTTTCATCTAATTCCACCCTGCTCGATTCTGACATTCCTCCTCCTACTCCTTCTCCTCTCAGGTGTCCCATGCCTCTGCCTGTAATTACTCATGATAGGTGCATGGGATCCTGAAATCTATGAACGTCAGGAAGGCAAGTGGCCCGGATGGCATTTCCCCTCGTGTTCTGAGGGAGTGTGCTTCCGAGTTGGCCCCTGTCCTCGTTCAGCTCTACTCTCTATGCCTTAATACTAATACTTTTCCTCTATGCTGGAAGCGTGCGTTGGTTCAGCCGATCCCGAAAAAAGGTAGCCGTTCTGACCCTTCTAACTATCGACCTATAGCTCTCACTTGTGTTCTATCTAAAATTTTTGAAACTCTCCTCAACTCTCATTTCCTGGATCATTTGGAGTCTCATTCTCTTCTCTCTGATCACCAGTATGGCTTTCGTCGCTCGAGGTCAACTGGTGACATACTTTCCTATCTTACTGATTTATGGTCTTCTGCCCTTAGGGACTTCGGGAGTCTTGTTTGGTGGCGCTTGACATTTCCAAGGCTTTCGACCGGGTATGGCATGCGTCACTACTCTCTAAGCTCCCTTCCTTTGGGTTTCCTCCTTCTCTTTCCTTACTCTTGTCTAGTTTTCTCTCAGATCGTTCCATTTCGGCATTTGTAGATGGAGCGACCTCTTCCTCCTTTTCTGTCAACTGTGGTGTTCCTCAGGGTTCTGTTTTATCTCCAACCTTATTCTTACTTTTCATTAACGATCTTCTCCACTGCACTTCTAACTCTGTTCACTCTTATGCTGATGATTCACTCTACATTCTTCTACTCATTTCAAATCTGCTCCCTCTTTGCTTCTAGACTTGCTTCTCGTCTTCAACTTTCCGATCTATTCTTGCCGATCTGGATGGATTTCCCGGTGGGGTCATAGCAACCTTGTGAAATTTCAACTCTTTAAAAACTCAACTTCTTTACATCTCCCTCTCAAAAACACCTCCTAACTTTCCTATCCTCTTCGATGGCTCTCCCGTCTCACCTGTAAATAACATTAACATTCTTGGTCTAAACATAAACAACAAACTGTCTTGGAAACCACATATCACAATGGTTGCTAAAGCTGCCTCTAAGAAGCTGGGAGTTCTGTTCAGGTTGCGAGAGTTTTTTTCTTCTGAGCAGTTACTCCAGATTTATAAGGGTCTTATTCGCCCTTGTATGAGTACTGTCTTCACATTTGGGGGGCTCTGGCTCCTCCTCTCTTCTGGATAGGGTTGAGTCAAAAGCTATGAGATTAATAAACTGTCCCTACTTTTCAAACTCTCTTGACCCTCTGTCTCTGCGACGTGACGTTGGCGCGCTATCTCTTTTCTACAGGTACTACAATGGCAGGTGCTCGAGGGAATTGGCCTCTCGCATTCCTCCACCGTTGCGTCGTCCTCGTTGCACAGGGGTGCCCTGCTTTTCGCACCAATTTTGTGTGGAAGTAGGAATCCCAGGCTAGCCCGTTGTGGTACCTCCTTCTTTCCAGCCACCTCTATTCTGTGGAATTCTCTACCATCTTTTATTTTCCAACTGTATTTAATCTTCCACTCTTCAAGTCTTCCGTCTGCGCCCACTGAGGGCTGTGCGTTAGTGTGTGTGTTTGTGGTTGAGTTTTTCCTTTTGTGTGCCCCCTCCTTGAAAAGGCTCTGCCCGTGAGTGGTGGCGTTTTGTAAAAAAAAAAAAAAATTATATATATATATATATATATATATATATTTATATATATATATATATATATAAATAGTATATATATATAATA
>SEYY01003943.1:2500-24866 GCA_009176605.1 Armadillidium nasatum
CTATGCTGATGACTCCACCCTTCATTACTCTTTTCATTTTGAAAGACGCCCCTCCCAGCAACAGTTAATAGAGGCAAGGAGGGTGGCCTTGGAGCAACTAACCTCTGATCTATCTCACATTTCAAATTGGGGCAGAGAAAACATTTTCGTTTTCAATGAATCAAAAATTCCATTCCTCCATCTCTCTACTCGACACAATCTTCAACACAACTATAATGTCTTCTTCGATAACGCTCAGCTCAAACCTTCATGTCTCCTTAATATTCTTAGCATTTCTTTTACTCGTGATCTTTCTTGGAAAGATCACATTACCTCTCTTTCAAAACAAGCTTCTAAGAGGTTGGGTGTTCTGAGGCGCCTTCAGAATTACTTCACACCACCCCAGTTGCTTGCTCTGTATAGGGGTGGTGTCCGCCCCTGTATGGAGTACGCTTCGCACATCTGGGGTGGTTCCACACACACAGCTCTCCTAGAGAAGGTGGAGTCTAGGGCATTTCGTCTTATCAACTCTTCTGCTCTCACTAATTCTCTCCAATCTCTTTCTGCCCGTCGAATTGTTGCTTCACTCTTCACTCTCTCTATACTATCGCTATTACAACAGACACTGCTCTTCTGAACTCTCTCGTTGCATACCTCCTCCATTGAGAAGGGCTCGTGCGACACGCCTTTCTACACAGTCTCATCCTTTCTCTGTCCAACTCTCCGACCCCAGATTAACCGCTATGCTCAATCTTACATATACTCTACTGGTAAAGTCTGGAACACACTCCCTTTATCTGTTTCCCCAACTTCCTTTCACTTCCATACTTTGGAACGCCGTGTGTTTGGACTTGTTGGCCTCCTTCGATCTGAATAAGATTTTTTCAACTCCGGTGGAATTTATATATATCATATATATATATATATATATATATATATATATATATATATAAATATATATATATATATATATATTATATATATATATATATATATATATATATATATATATATATATATATATATTACCCATAAAATAAACATGTTAAACGCTCCAACAACATTTTATTACAAAAATATTTTAGGATTTTCAAAAAAAAAAAAAATTTGTTTCATGAGTTTTTTAAGCAATAAACAATTGCTTAAAAAATTTTCCAAACATGAACATTCGTCCTTCAATAAATATGGCGAAATGAATAACAAATATTTTATAAGACTTTCTTTTCAAGGAGTTCATAACGCTTTACAGATAGAACCTTAGTCTTAGGCTAAGACCAAATAAAAGAAAAGTTTTGATTTTTATTATAAAAATAAAAACTAATTGTTGGATTAAGAGCACATATAAAATAAAAAATAAAAAAACTTTCGGGAGCGTAACTCACCATCAAAGGGCATACGCCATCTCTATTACCATAACAGACATAGACAAAATATTGCCCATCAAATCATCACAAGTTCAAGATTTCAACCGATTACTACCTTTACAGTGTAATCGATATGTATCTACTATCTAAATAGTATTCGATATATATATCTACTATCTAAATAGTAATCGATATATATCTACTATATATTTGAGCAGTACTGAAAAGGAAAAAAATTAATATACTAATAAAGTGTTTTTATAAAAAAAAATTATTTACTTATTTATAATCACAAATCTTACATTTATTTTAAAATTGAAAAATAACTCTAATATTAAAACAAAGTTTTCATTTCATGAATAACAACTAAATCTAATTTTTTAATAATAATAATAATAATAATAATAATAAATAATAATAATAATAATAATAATAATAATAATAATAATAATAATAATAATAATAATAATAATAATAATATAATAATATAAAATAATAATAATAATAATAATAATAATAATAATAATAATAATAATAAATAATAATAATATAATAATAATAATAATTCTTTTTAATTAATTTTTTTTTTTTTTTTTTTTTCTTAAAATTAAAGGAATTTTAAAAGTGAAGCTAAATTTAAATTGAGATTTATAATAATTATTAGTATTATTGTTATTTATTGTTATAACAATAAAATATAAAAACTGGACTGGAATGAATTTAATTTTCAAGTAAAAAATTTTCAGCATTTTTTCAAAATTAAATAAAAGTTTTTAATAATTTATAAATCAGTAATTATATTTTTATTAATAATATTTAAACTTTAATTTACAAACAAAATAATAGATTCCCATGAAAACGAAAAAAATTTTATTTTAAAATTTTCAAAAAAAAAAAAAAATTTCGTAAATTAACAAAAAGTTTAAAAATTGTTTGGTAATGTTAAATCTATAATAAGTTTTATTTATTAAAAATTCATTTTAATACTGGTTTTGGAAGAATTCATTGCAATCAACAACAGACTTATAAATATCATTTCTAGTCAACATTCGTGGAGGTATTTGAGAGAGCATCGTAGATACTGAACTTATGATGGCCTGAAGTGCAGTATTTTGTCTATCTGGAGAGACGGCATCTGCACTTTGTTGGTGAGGTCTGCTCTCAGAAACGAAAAAAAATTCACTTACAAATTATTTGGTAATTAATTTTGGGTGCTTAACACATGTAATTTATTGAATATTAAAACACGATTTTAGAATTTTTCAGTAGTATGTTATTTTACAATTACATATTATTGACGTACAAAATAAAATAGTGGTCTTTCATCGTTCATTTGGTTCTTTTCTAGTTCTTATATATTTCATTGTCTAGACTTTAAATGTATTTGCATATATTTTGATTCAGATTATATATATATATATATATATATATATATATATATATATATATATATATATATATATAATATATATATATATATATATATATATATATATATATATATATATATATATATATATATATATATATATATTATATATATATATATATATATATATATATATATATATATATATATATATATATATATATATATATATATATATATATATATATATATATATATATATATATATATATATATATATATATATATATATATATATATATATATATATATATATATATATATATATATATATATATATATATATATATATATATATATATATATATATATATATATATATATATATATATATATATATATATATATATTATAGGGCTTAAGAGTAAATTTTTACTTTACTTTTTTTTTTTTGGCAGAGTCAGCAATTTATAATCTTTACAACATTTATGTTAATATTGTCAATACTGATTTTAGCATTTGGAGCTGCATTTTATTTCTTATAGTTTTGATTTTGTAATTTATTTCAATTTTCTGAATTTAGAAACCCCAGAAGGACATACAAGCAATTCTGTGACTGCTCTTCTTAGAATAAACCTAATTCTAATAAGGATTTAGCCTTAATAAAATGTAATTAATAAAAATACATACAAAAAGCGAACTCACCATTTAAAATGTTGTTCAAAAAGTTAAAATAAAGGGGATCTTAGGTGATTTACACCTCCCAAGTTCCCCATATTTAAACTATTTATAGGAACATTTTAAATGTTTTAAAGATTATAAATTGCCTGACTCTGTCAAAAAAAAAATTTAAAAATTTGAAGCAATTTCACTATATACATCATCATGAACGGGAGAGACCGAAAATACATTACTGATATATTCCAAGAAATATAGGACACTAAATAATGTGAGTATATTATTTTTTTAATTGGATATGCTCAAAATATATTTAAGTTGCAAAATTTACTGCTAGATATTCGAAGTTTATTAATGTGAGTATAGCAGTTTTCTCTTTATTAATTATTTAGCTATAAATTTATTTATTGAAAAAATCTAGCCATTTTAAGAGCTGATGTGTCCAAAATTGCTATCTTTGAGTTGGCAACACTACCTAGCCACGACCTAACACAGTGACCCTAGTCTATGTCACGTGCTCATACTTTGCTTAGAGTTTCGGATTAGAGAAGGTTTTTGTCGATTTTCTTTTTCGTGTATCACAAACTCAAAAATATGGAGGCTACAAATTTACTTCCAGTTGCAGCTAAAAAGTTTGGAAATGTTATTATGACTTTAGATAATGTCTTAATTCCTGTAGAAAAATTGAATAATAGTCCTTCACAGCAAGATGGTTTGGATCCGGAAACAGAATTGGACTTGAGAATATTAGGGTGTGAACTTATTCAGACCAGCGGAATTCTTCTTAAGCTACCTCAGGTATGTCTTTCGTTTGCAATATTATTATTATAATAATAATAATAATAATAATAATAATAATAATAATAATATAGAACTTTGGCCATAGGCCTAAATTTAACTTTGATCATCTGTTATGAAAGTATCCAAGCACGTGTCTAGGTGCTTAGGTCTAGGGCAAGTAATTTTTGGTTCTAATCAGGTTAATTTAATCATTATTTTTTAATCCAAAATTGGGTTGTTCTTAAGACAAGGGGAACTGCTTATTATTTTATATTTATGGAAAATATAAAGATGAAATATGGTAAAATTAATTAAACGAATCTAATAAACCATTGAAGGCCACTTTTTTTTTGCAATAAAATATCAGTAAAAGTGTTGTTCTACGGAACTTTTTTTTTTTTAAATATAGAAACTATGAAGATGAAATGATTTGAAATATATTTTAAGTAAATTGATCCATAGAAAATGATTTTGAACACTAAAAATACAAAATAAGAGCGATAAGGGTTATAATTTAATAAAACTTCGTTCAATATCAATGGAATATTATCATGTTTTTTTTTGTATTACCAAGTTGCTGGATCAGTATTGGAGTCTCGGAGAGGAAATTTATGAAATTTTATAGCTATTTTGAAGCTAAAAAAAAAAAAAATTTGTATATTGAAACTACAAATATAAGACATTATGAAATAAAGTAAAATAGATATTCAATTATTTAAAACAATTTTTTTATAGTATTACCTTTTAAAAGGTACAGCATTCGCTAGGTTAGGCCTATTTTCTGGTTGTTAAGCAATGTTTTACCCTTTAAGTATATGTTAGGTAAAATTAAACTAGTCTGTTAGTTTTAACAAACTAGTTAGATAGACTTAACCAATGTGGATTTAAAGGGTTAAAGTACGCCTAACAGCCAGCAAAGAGACCTAAGGTTGTGAATATTGACTCTTTCAGCATGTAATAATGTAAAAAAATTATTTTCAATAATTTAATATGCATAATTTTCATATTTTTATATTTAATATTCGAAGTTTCAATTTATTAAGAAAAAAATTTATAAAAAATTTTTTAAGCTCCGAATTAGTACTCAAATTTCTTAAATTTACTCTTTGCAGCTGATGCTGTAACTTAATAGTGCGATGCCAGATACTAATCTGCTATTGAAGTCGTATGATCTACTGTTAATATTTTATACTTATTACTGGTAATTAATTAGTTTTTTTTAAAAAAAAAATTTTTTTTTAATTTACCAAATCTTTTTCCATAGTTCAATTTACGTAAAAAAAAATTATTTCAGATCATTTCGACTTCCTACTTGCAATATATTTAAAAAAAAATGTTCAATGGAATAATACTTTTACCAGAATATCTAAGACATTATACTACAAAAAGACTTACATATTAATATACACAGAGATACATTTTAATTTTGATAGACAAATATTTTAGCGATACTGGAACCAAGTTTTATATCTTCAAATTTTTATAAAATAATTTTTAAAAAAGTAGTTCAATACTTTAATATATTTTTAAAAATTATAGGCCCTATAATTTTACATGAAAAATGTTTATATATACAGTTGGCACCATAATACTTATCGCAATATATTTTGAGTACTTACCTTTACTTTTGTTGTTTAATGTATGTAAGAGGACTTCAGTACTTTGTGGGCTTTCCCTTCCTCTTGATGCAATACTTGAGGCAATTTGATACAGACTGAGCAAGATTTTGAAGCAATGGAGGTTCAAAACTCATGCAGATCTCTCAGAGTTGGTTGTCCAGCTTAGGCACATGATCTGTCCTGTCCCTCAAAATACTTTTTCATAATGGCCAGAGGTTCAAGTTCATGCTACTCCCTGGTCAGACCTTGATGTATTTTTTTTTTTTTTTTTTTTTGTACACAACAAAATTTGAGTCATTGCTTGATCATTTTTGCTCTGTGTGAAAATGCACTATTCTGTATTAAGACATCACTCTGGCAAGCCTCAAAGCAGTCCTCCAGATTGTCACACACGAGTTCAAAGTACCTGTATTTGTTCACTGTAATGTTTTTTAGAACACAATGTTACAATGAGATAAATGGCGTAACACTATCAGGGTGTTGAACTGTGACCTATGTGTACTTTGGGTCAAGGGTATTGGTGCAATTTCGAATCCACATCTTTCTCCCCCCAGTTGGAAGTCACTCAGAATGTTGCTTCATCACTCTATATCAGTGTTTTCAACTTCTCTCATTCCTTATTTTCCTTTAAATTTCTCAGTTATTTAATTTTTTACTTTGAACCTCTTGAGATACTTATGTTTATCTCAAAATATTTTTCCATCAATTTTGCTTTCTGTTCTTTGATCTAATTGTTCTTCCGCAAAAACAGATTATATTTTATGAAAGATTAACTTGAATGTTTTCAACTTGTAAAAAATGTTTTTTTTTTCTCAAATCCTTTCTCTCTGTTGATGGTTCCAAGCATGTTTTTTTAATTAATCATTTTGCATTTGAAAGTTAAAACTTTTAACTTGTTGCTAAAGTTTTCCTCATCTCTAATATTCCTAACCAAGGAATCTTCATTTACCAATATTGTCTAATAATGCAGTGAATCTTGTCTCATCAACTACCTAGCTTTAAAAATTGTTGTATACAGTAGATAAATATTAAACTAATTTGATAAGTTTTTGTAAAAATACCTTCTTCCTTATCACTTCATGTTTCCATAATCTCATTTTTGATGGCAACATTGATTTCCTAATTGTAAGAAGGAGCAGTAAAAATTCTACATAGTTTATTTTTTATTTGTTTTCAGGTCGCTATGGCTACGGGGCAAGTTCTTTTCCAAAGATTTTACTATTCAAAATCTTTTGTAAGATGTCCTGTGGAAATTACTGCAATGGCTTGTATTACTCTTGCTTGGAAGATGGAAGTAGGCCAAATGGAAATAAGACACGTTATAAATGTGTTCAATCATATGAAGCAATTCAGAAATGGCGAGTAAGTACTTTATGTTATCCATGTTTAATACTTTAATTTTCTTATTTAATGAAATTAAAAATAGTTTAATGATTGGATATTGTATAATTTATTTAGTTTTTAATCCATATTTCGTAAAGAAGTGAAATGGATTTCTTATAGCATTGTTTTTTTTATTTAAATATACTTGAAATCTTTGCAAGATATTAATATTTTTTTTTTTTTTAGAAATTGTTTTAGTTTCTTTAAAATTAGAAAATTCATAATTTATGTTGTACCATCATTAATGATACAGTTCTATGCCATATATATATATATATATATATATATATATATATATATATATATATATATATATATATATATATATATATATATATATATATATATATATATATATATATATATATATATATATAGGATGTATTTCATGATCTTATTTACATATTTCTGCTTAAAATAATGTCATAGTAGTGGTATTCTTATGGGTTTGTTTCCTTTCAGGGTATTTGATCCTGTCATCCTGGACAGAAACTACGTTGCTCTTAAAAATCAAGTTATTAGGGCAGAAACCCGATTGTTGAAAGAGTTGGGATTTTGCTGCCATGTGAAACTCCCTCATAAGATTAGCATCATGTACCTGCGTTTTCTGTTAGCTGATGATAACAAGAAATTAGTCCAGTCAACTTGGTAAGTATTTTCTTTTAAATAACTCTTATTGTGGTGGCTTTATGTGAAGTCTGATGCTTGAAAGTTACATTTTATTATTTACTATCTACTATTACTGTACTTCCATCATTTCAAATATTAATTTGATTCTTATATATATATATATATATATATATATATATATATATATATATATATATATATATATATATATATATATATATATATATATATATATATATATATATATATATATATATATATATATATATATATATATATATATAGGGTGGCCCTTAGCTATAGATAATTTTCTGAAATTTAAAATTTTGCTGCTCCCACCCCCTAAAACTATTGCAATAAATAAACAAAAGGTCTTGGGTAAAACTTTAGCTCAATCTGACAACTGCTTGCAACTCTCAAATGCCTTGAAGGGTTGAAATATTGAAAGATAGTATAAGGAATGATTAAATCCATCCCAAAGCAGTAAACTCTTACAAATTTCAAAACTTTATGGTCGATTAAAGTTGTCTCGCAGTTGTCCGATTGAGTTAAAATTTTGCACTTTTTTTTTTTTTTTTTTTTTTTTTTCAAGCAATTGTTTTTTCTTGTTGATTGAAACAAGATGGGGGAGGAAGCTAAACTTTTAGAAAGTTTAAAAAAATAAGGCCCACCCTATATATATATATATATATATATATATATATATATATATATATATATATATATATATATATATATATATATATATATATATATATATATATATATATATATATATATATATATATATATATATATATATATATATATATGCATATAAGTAATAGGCACCTTTTATTTTTCTACATCTGATTATTTTGAAACGAAAATGAACAACTGCTTTATAATTACTTGAAATACGAATTAGTTTAGCGATTAGTAGACAATCTTTTGGGTTTGCAATGAAAAACTACTACTTGGTATTGAACTGTTGAATTTTCTCATTGTAATGC
This sequence comes from Armadillidium nasatum, assembly GCA_009176605.1. Lineage (NCBI taxonomy): Eukaryota > Metazoa > Arthropoda > Malacostraca > Isopoda > Armadillidiidae > Armadillidium > Armadillidium nasatum. The sequence continues at coordinate 11,295 of SEYY01003943.1, forward strand.
TGTGAAATTTCCTCCCAAGTTCTACACAATATTTCTAACATTTCTTGTTTGGATGAAGATTTTTCTCTTCTGTTTTGCAAAGCTCTATCATATATTCTTCAAAGAGCTTTAACTGTGTTCATGTCAGGAGATTGACTCAGCCAAGAAAGCTTATTGATCCCATTTCCCTTCAACCATTTTTGGTTCCTTTTTGCTGTGTGGCATGGAACCCCATCTTCCATGAATACAGATCCCTCTCTTTTAATTCTACCATTTGAAAATATTGGGAGTAATCCATTCTTTAAGACTACAGTGTATTTTTTGCTGTTTACGTTTCCATCATATTAAATCAACTCAGAACAACCATTGCTACTGATATAATCCCATACTCATCAATAAGTAAATGCCTTCTTTGACTATTTGTTGGAAATCGCTTCAGTTCAAATTTTTATTAAGATGTCTCCAAACCCAAATACATTCACTGTTGAAAGTAAAGCGAATCTGGATTTATCTGAGATAATGGCAGTATTCCAAAATGAAATGGGTTTCTCTGACATTATTGTAGCCAATTCCCTTCTTTTCTTGATATTGATTGGTTGTAGAAAAGGTCCTCTTCTTGCTGCCCTTCTATAATAACTGAGCTGATGCAGATATGAAACTCAAATCATAGTACTAACTTTGAGCTGTTTTGAAATGTCAGCATCCTTTAAACATAGGTTCGTTTTCCACGATTCAAACCAAGCTGCAGATCTTCCTTGGAGAAACCCCAAGTCAAGTACTCTTTTATTGCCATTGTTTTTAAACTACACAATTCTGTTAACAAGTAGAAAGAGGGATCTGAAGATTTTCATAAACTTTTTCACAGGCCTAAGTCAAGCCTATCCAACAATAAAACCCATTTGAAAATCATACAAGTTCTGTAGCATTTTTAGTACAGGGCATGGGCAATTTGTTATATATATTTAATATAATAGTACCTGCAATGAAAAGTTTCACTTTAAAGTACTTTTTAAATCACTTATTACGATATATACATAGTTGGTGTCTATTCATTGCATATATATATATATATATATATATATATATATATATATATATATATATATATATATATATATATATATATATATATATATATATATATATATATATATATATATATATATATATATATATATATTTTTTTTATTTTTTTTTTATAAAAGAAAAATAAACCTATAAGTTTATTTTTATTTGAAATTCACACTTACACTAATGCATTGTTGAGACACTTTTCATGGTGACATGAGATCTTGTATCTTCCTATCTTTGAAAGATGTTTCCTGTGAAGCAAAACACTCGTTCATAACTTGATCATCTTGTTGCATCATTTTGTGGTGTTTTGCACTTATCTTTGGACGTATTGTGTACAAAGTTTGGTGTTCAGTTTCTCAAATAAAATTTTGTGAAGAAGTTAACATTTAATATATTAGTGAATTCTTATGTTCTTTTTAATCTTCTCTTCAACATTACACACCAAATTGTCTCAATTTTCTTTAAACAATTGAAACACTCACCTCCTCTCCCCTCTCCCCCTTTATGGAGCTTACATTGCATGAATTTATTAAAAATGAGAGCAATAACTTTCCAACAAAACTCACCATGCATGCACACCACAACAACTACAACTACAGTTTTCTAGAGGCAGTATGTTAAATTTAAAAGTGGAGCTTACTTTCTGGATTTTATATATATATATATATATATATATATATATATATATATATATATATATATATATATATATATATATATATATATATATATATATATATATATATATATATATATATATATATATATATATATATATATATATATATATATATATATATATATATATATATATATATATATATATATATATATATATATATATATATATATATATATATATATATATATATATATATATATATATATATATATATATATATATATATATATATATATATATATATATATATATATATATATATATATATATATATATATATATATATATATATATATATATATATATATATATATATATATATATATATATATATATATATATATATATATATATATATATATATATATATATATATATATATATATATATATATATATATATATTCAACAGATTAATGCTTTAATCATAACTATTTGATTCTTCTTCATCATTTGGTATTGTTTTCCTTTCACTCTAGATCCTGGTTGGTTTCTGTCTGAGTGTTCTGATTTGTCTAATGATCCGAGAGCAAAATTTTTGTGAAATTTACCTAACTACTTAAAGTTGCTTTTTCTGGAAGAGTTTTTGATATTTACCTCTGGTATGCCATTTATCTCATTGTAACATCACTATCTTCAGAGGTGTAAGACCATTTTATCTATTGTTTGTAGAACCTTTGTATAGTATATATTGAAGGGGAAAGGTTTCTGGGTTTGAATAATGCCACATTTTTATTTCTAACTGTTTTTGTCATTTGATGACTTTTGTGTGATCTTGTGTTCCCATGATGAAAAAAGATATTCTTCTTTCTGGCACCTAAACTGTGAATGTATCGCTTGGGAATTTCCAAGGTATCAGTAGTGTTCAGAATTGATCCTCATTCCTTGTGTCAGAAATTCAATGTGAATGACTCTTTTGCATTTCAAAGCACTGTGAGGATGATTTCCTTTGCTGATGGAGTGGTTCCTTTTACTCAGAGAGACCGTGGATGATATTCCTTTTTTTTGTGGGGGGGGGGGAGAATCTATGTTTGCTGGGGTCATAATGATGAACCCACATTTCATCTCCCATAGTAATGATAATGAGGAAATCATCACTCACAAAACCTTAATTCTAATCCTTCTTATACTGTAAAACTCTTTCGGTCTCTTGGTTCTTCTGATCACCCTTTTGATACTGCATCTTGTTCTATCTATTCAGATCTTTTGCAAGAAAGATCCCAGCCTATCATGCAGAAACGTTTATGTCACTTTAGTACTGCTAACTGTTTGGAGTTTTGGTCATAGTTCTTTGATTTCCCATTGAGTGATTATTGCTTCAGGGGAAGTGGTTCCTCTGAATGCACAGAGAACATAACTAAGGTGATTCTCTCTGGCATGGAGGTTGTACATTCTATTCTCTTTTCCTCATAAGCCTTGGTTAATCTTTGTTCACTCTTATGCTTTAGCGCTGCTTCATGAGTTGTCATTTTCAAACTTTAGAATCTCATGCTTTTATTTCATTCTGGAATCGTGGAAAATCCTTTCTACATAACCCTTTAAAGTCTTCTTTAGAAAATAAATAATCCTTCTTATTTTTTTTTTAAAAAAAATGTAAACTGCAACTTTGTTCCTTCCTCTTTTCCTCCACATTTGATTTCCGATGACACTGCAGATTTTTTAGCTTCTACTAAAGCTGAACTCTTTTGCTCATACCACTGCTTCTAATTGCAGTTTAGATGACTCCCAAGGTATTTCTGATCCTCCATCTCCCTCCTATTGTTTCATGAACAATATTTCTTAATTTCTTCTAAAGACGTCATTTTTCCTCTCTCTTAGCTTAATACTAAGGCGTGATCTCATTATGGTGTTCCACCTATGATTCTTAGAACTTGTAATTCTGAACTTTTACCTTTTCTTGGTGATATTTTTGTTAATAATCATCGATTTTGCCTTTCTTGCTGGAGGGATTCAATCATTCAAATTGTGCTAAAAAAAATGGAGACCCCTCTTAACCCTTCAAATATAGTCATAACTTTAACCTTTTTTTCCAAAAGTTTATGAGTCTTATCATTAAATGAAATTTTTTTTAGACATTTTAAATTCTCTAATCTTATATCTGATTGCCAGTGTGGCTTCCATGAATAGCATTCTACTGGGTGATGATTTTCTCTCTTCTGTTGTTTGTCATTTCAGCGAAACCTTAGCTTTAGTTTGGACATACCAAAGTTTTTGATAGAGTCTCTTAGAAAACTTTACCTTCTAAACTTCTCACGTCCAGTCTCTTTCCTCTCCTATTTCTTTTCCAATTTTTCTTTAACAGCTGTTGCTTATATATATATATATATATATATATATATATATATATATATATATATATATATATATATATATATATATATATATATATATATATATATATATATATATATATATATTATATATATATATATATATATATATATATATTTTTATCAAAATTGTTATAAAATATTTACTATTTTAATTTAGTAAATATAGGTATTAGGTGTCATGTTATTTTTGCGCAGAAGAACCACAGAAACCCACTAATAGTAACATGATTGTAAATTAAGTTTTTAGTTTAGGTTTTTATTGATATTGTTATATTTTTTACCTTAGAGAAAAATGGAACAAAAAGTTGTGTTGGTGATGGAGTAACTCTGCGACAGATCTCACCCCACCATGACTATGAGTCCTGTCTATTTCTCTGTCCCTTGGGAAAACAAGAAATGATACATCGTTGGAATTCCTGCCAAGAATCTTGAGAACATCTCCTCTCTCTCTCTCTTCACTAAAATGTCTTTGGAGGTTTGATACTTATTTTGTGTTTATTTTTACTTTTCAAAGAATAAATAATAAAAGTTAGTAGTTTAAATTGATAAAGATTGTGAAGGTGAAGAAACAAAGTGAAATGTCAAATATATTAGTGAAAGATTTGCAATATTAAGTCCAATGTGTTAAATATTCATCACCTCAACAAACTGATTATTTTGATCTACTTGAAACATTCATTTTAACGTGAATATATATATATATATATATATATATATATATATATATATATATATATATATATATATATATATATATATATATATATATATATATATATATATATATATATATATATATATATATATATATATATATATATATATATATATATATAGGAGTGATTTTGATTCTTCAATATATTGCAAAATTGATATATGAATATATTTATAACTAAAGTCTTGTTAAACACCGAAAGACTAGAAATCTGCTTAATTAACAGTATATATATATATATATATATATATATATATATATATATATATATATATATATATATATATATATATATATATATATATATATATATATATATATATATATATATATATATTATATTAATATTATAAATATAATAAATAATATTATTTATAATAAATTTTTTACAAATTTTTATTTTTATAGAACTTTTATATTCCCTTTATAATATATATATATATATATATATATATATATATATATATATATATATATATATATATATATATATATATATATATATATATATATATATATATATATATATATATATATATATATATATATATATATATATATATATATATATATATATATATATATATATATATATATATATATATATATATTATATATATATATTATATATGTATGGTGCATGTGTTGGACACTGAGTCTACTTTGAGGTGTAGCAAATGAGTTTTGAAGTTGATTTTATGAAGTTTGAGAAAGAAAGAAAGAAAGACTTGTTTGTGTGTGTTTCAATTGAAGATCTGAACTATCCCTCAATGTTGAAGTACTGAGCTCATGTTCTAAGAAGACAGGAAGATTAGATTACTTTCAATTAGATTACTTTAAAATATTTTCAATTATATGATTGGTGGAAGAGATTATTTGGGATGATTTTTTTAAATTTTTTGTTTAAAAAAGTTAAGATACTATTTAGCGTAGAAATTTTTAATAAAATGTATAACTTTTTAGCCAACTAAATGTAAAGCTAACCATCATTTAAAGTGTTATATATGTTTATAGATGATTGGTTAGAGGTTAGGGAGACCAACAACGTTTCTCTTTTTTTAATTTCAGGAATTTTATGAATGATTCCTTAAGAACTGATGTCTGTGTGAGGTATTCTCCTGAAACTATTGCCTGTAGCTGTATATGGCTGGCTGGGCGACAACTCAAAATCCCCCTTCCTGAAAATCCTCCATGGTACCATGTATTCGGAGTCAACTTGTCAGACATTGAGAAAATAGCAGCATCTATTATGAAACTTTATACCAGAAAAAAGGTAATGTGGATTATTTTTATTTATTTATTTTTTGAACTCATTAAACCAATTTTTAATATTAAATTTAAGATTTAACATCTTTTTAAACATTAAAATTAATGTTTAAATACATATTATTACTTGAAATTTAGAGTGTAATGAACTATTGTAAAGGAAAATAAATTTTTAGTAGTTCTAACTTCATTTATTACGTGTGAAAGATTAATTGAAGAATATTTTCATAGAATAAGAATGAGATCTTGTGCTTAATGGATGATATATTGATTATTGTTTATCTTTTACACACAGACAAAATTAAAAGTATTGGAGACCAAAGTTGAAGAAATAAGACTTAAACTGCAAGAGGCTCGTTTGCGGAAGAAGGCTGTTAGTGCTGTAGTCAGTTCTGAGGAGGGTACATCATTTAGTTCAGCATCTGGGAGCAGTTCACCATCAAATAACAGTTCTCTTTCAAAGAGCATTTCTCCCTCAGAGAGCAGTTCTTCCTCTAAGAGCAATTCATCGTCAAAAAGCAGTTCTCCATCAGAGTGCAATGCCGCGTCATCAAGACGAAGAAAACGGTCATGCTCTGAAAGGTATGTTATCGTTTCTTAATTTAGTCATAAATTATTATCTTATATATTTGCTTTATTTTTAAGTATGAACAAATTTAAGAATGTGCAATATAGAAGTTTAATTTACAGACGGAAGTCGAATGGGAGTAGTAGAAGCAAGTCCAGATCTCCAAGTAGACGTGCTCGTAAAAAGGCTAAACGATCTCACAAAAGATCTATCTCAAGGTCTAGGTCGAGGTCTCACTCTAGGGAACGATATTACAAGAAAAAATACTCCAGGTCTCCATCCCTAGCAGTTACTCCAAGGCCACGTTATATTAGAAACAGGTATGTCTAATTGTTCCATTTTAATTAGTTGTAGTAATTGTTCTTTGTATTAGTTTTAAGATTATTTTCTTTTATCAAACTCCGTGAATTAATTTTTTTTTCTTCACTTCTGTTGGTAAAAGGATAGTCCGATTGAAATCCATTTTAGTTTGGGAATGATAATTCAATATTGAAAAAAAAGGCCGACACGACCCTGATATTCAACGTTTGAAAGTGTGAAAGTCAAAGAATGTTGGAAAGTTGCTCCAAACATTACGATTAGAGTATGTGTAAGAATGAGTATCTCTGTTAGGTCTTAGGTCAGAGGGTCAGACATGTAATGTTTGAATTAGCGTGGAAAGATCCCTCAAATTTTGCTTCAATGATGATATATTGCAGTGAGTGTTGAGATACATTGGTTGGACACCGCCATTTGCCTTAGATTGTTCAATTTTGATGACTGTGGTCTTTCAAACTCCCTTCTCCTTTTTTACTCATGCTCAATGTTGTAATTCCTTCAAAAGTTCTAAAGATGAAATTTCTGCTCTTTCTACTTTTATTACCAAGAATATATATGGTCTGCCAATGGTATTCCACCTGTGAATCGCAAAACTGATGCTCAACTTGCACCATGCAATGTTAACTATTAGTCTCTACCCATGAATTTTTCTTTACTTTAAGTATACCTTCATACAACCTGTGCCGAGAAATGAAAGGAGGGGCGGGGCCTATTGACCCTGTTAACTATAGTCTTATTGCTCTAATCTTTTTAATTTCTGTGTTTTAATATTTATTGTAAATTAGAGTATTTGCAATTGTCATGCTTCTAATATTTACTTATATTTTCTGAAAGGTGTTTGTGATGAATACTGAACAGGTAGTCTTTCCCCTTCCTCTGACTTTTGGTCACCTGTTTGACACATTTGAATCTTTAGCTTTATCACTGAACATTTTCAAAGCTTTTGAATGTTTGGCTTAAAGTATTTAAACAAACTTCCCTCTATCAATCCCCTATCTTTATCACTGATTTGTTTTCTGGTCCCATAAGAGCTGTTGTATATAACTACTCTTCCACCTTTTAAATGGTAAATGTTTCGTCTCTCATCTTCCTCTTCTTCCTATTTATTAATGATTGTGACTTACCTAAATGACTCTACATAGCTTTTATCTTTAGAAAATATAACCTGACTAACAACAAATATTGCATTTGGAAATATTTAATTTAAATGGTCCTTTCTCTGTCCAACTTTGAACCTCATACAACCACTAAGATCATTTGTTCATTTACTCTTCATGAAAAGTTTGGAACATTATTATTTCCTCATTATTAATTCAATAAACATAGAATTTTCAGAAGCCTTTATTCTGATGAGATTTATTTTATTCTTGCATAAATTAAATAAAAAATTTAAAATAAAATAATTTTTGTACTAATGTCTATGAGGTATTATTAACTTCTATTGGACTGAAAATTAAAACCACAAAAGTGTTTAATTGTCAAAAAAGTTCTCTTGTAATCCTTCTTTATAGAACTAATAAATGGAGCTATAAAATATACTTCTACTGTGCCATAACAGTAGAAGGACTCACGTACTTGAAGGTTATGGTTCGATCCTTTATACTGAACCCTAGGTTTAAATTACCTTCAAAGTTCACCTCCTCAAATAGGGCAGTGCCCATAAATTGCTAACTTTTTATTTTAGAAAAAAAAAATATATATATAAAGATTTGTTTTTTGTTAATGAATTTCTCTCTATTCTTTTTAAATAATTAAGAAATAGTATTATAAAATATCCTTTTTTTAACGTTACAGAGAAGGAAGGTCTGTTTCACGATCCAGATTACGTTCAAGAAGTCCTCACCCAACCTATGACAAGAAATACGAGAAAAAATATAGCAAACAAAATTATCGCTACGACAAATTGGAAAGGTACGATAAACATTATAAGTATGTGAAGGACTGTAAAGACAAATATGCAAAGGATTACAGGCGATATGACCACAAGGACAAGTCTGTGAAGGATCTTAGGCGATATGACCACAAGGACAAGTATGTGAAGGATTACGGGCGATATGACCACAAGGACAAGTATAGCTCAAAATATTTGGAGAAGTTAGACAAGAATAATAATAGGGAAATGAAAAATAAATATTACGAGAGTGACTATGAAAGGCACCACAGGTCAAAGGTCAATGGAAGGAGGAGATCAAGGTCAAAGGAGAGGGAGATTAGAAAAGGATAATTATTTTTATATAAATTGTGATAATAATATTAATGAACTTAATTTATTTGTTAAAAATTTTGACTTAAATTTGATTTTGTTGAAAATGCTTCTCATGGATTGGCAAATTAAACATTTTTTTTTTTAATTCAAATTTCATATTGGAACAATATATATATATATATATATATATATATATATATATATATATATATATATATATATATATATATATATATATATATATATATATATATATATATATATATATATATATATATATATATATATATATATAGTTAATAATTTGTAGTTATTTTTAATTATTATATTAATCAAAATTGTGATTATTATTTTATTTATATTTTATTATTTTTATATATATATATATATATATATATATATATATATATATATATATATATATATATATATATATATATATATATATATATATATATATATATATATATATATATATATATATATATATATATATATATATATATATATATATATATATATATATATATATATATAAATAATTTTTTATTTTTTTCATTTATTTTATTATTAGAATTTTATTATTTTTTTAAATTATTGTCATTATTATATTTAATTATTAAGAATTTTTAAAATTATCGTTATTTAATATTTTTAATTGTTGATTGTTAATATGTATTGTTATATTTTCTATTTGTAATTATATTTTTTTTATTAAATTATTTTTAAACGTAAAATATTTAATTCCTTTCGGCATTTAATTTGATTTTTTTTTTTTAGTTCACCAAATGTTGATTAATGAAGATTTTCATAAGAATTATTTTGGCACAAAATTTGGAGAGAGTAATTTTAATGCTTTGTTTCTAAGTATTATTCCTTTTTCCCTTTTTACTTGCTTAATATGTTTTAGTGCTTTAAGGGTAACAATAAAGATAAAAATTTTTTTTAGATATTAGTGTCAAAATATTTAGTTAGATTCTGAGTGAGATTAACTTTCTATTTTTGCAATAACAGTTTATGAAGGATTAATTATTAGAAATACAATTGTGTCACTGTAACAGTTAACTGGGAGAGATTTTAAATGAAAACTGTTTCATCTACTGAATAAAAGAAGTTAAAATGAAGCTGAAACTTATATTCAATGGCAATTGGATGGTGTAGCTGAGTGATTATTTCGAATAATAAAAAAAGAAGTTATAAATATGACTGTTGAAAAATTTAATGACATTTATGTGGTATAAGTGTCAGAATGAGATTACAAGAATGATTAGTACAGTTGAAGAGAATGAAATCTCAGGTAAATGGTAATCCTTAAAACCTTTGAAATAGCAGTGGAACTAAAAAGTGACCAAGGTTGTTTTACTCGAGGTATTTTATTAGGTTTACAAGGCATAAAAAGAAAAATTGATGAGATTGGTAGTGATCTCAACTAATATATATATATATATATATATATATATATATATATATATATATATATATATATATATATATATATATATATATATATATATATATATATATATATATATATATATATATATATATATATATATATATATATATAAATATATAAGGTACTATATGTTATCTGCCAGTTATTTATAGCAATTTCAAGCTATTTTTATTATTATTAATTAAAAGAAAGTAGCTTAATAGTTAACTATTACCAAAAAACTTTTTTTTTTCATTTTATAAATCATTTTCAATTTAATTAAATTTAATTTTTAAATTACTCAATGAATTAAACATTCTGGTGTAAAATAAAATTCACTGAAGAAAAATCTTCCTGAAATGAACTGTTTTGAAGATTGAAGACCTTGTTTAATAATCTGTATTACAAACAGTTCATTTATTAAGTCTTTACACTCAAACATATTGTATAATAAATAGCTTGTAAACTGATTTTTTTAAAGACAACTTCACCAACGGAAGAACATATGCTGTCGTTCGAGGTGGACAAAATACTTCTATTTATGTCACCAAGGGATAAAAGTGAACTAACTAGTCATAAAATTAAAGATCTCTAGACGCTTTCTAAAATATGTATTTATCTTCTAAAACTCCTTCATTATCTTTAAGAATTTGAAAAGATGGTGGTACTGTGGTTAGCCTTATTACATGAGACTTCTGACGTTTGAAATAATATTTTAATTAATATGTGTATAAAAATTTTGTTTGAAATAATAAATTAATATTTTAAATTACAAATTAAGAGCTATTTGAATAATATATATAATAAAAAACCGTAACTTAACAATTAATTTTAAAGATAAATATAAATTTTGTATTCAGCGATAACTAAATTATTCTAAATCAAACTCTTTGTCATTATTAAAAGCTCTAAAAAGAGATTCATTTTAAAGTATTGAAAACTAGAATATTAGACATCAGAAGTACACAATTGCCTATCATATATTCGAAGCTATCAAGCTATACATAGGAAGTTAAATTTCAGAAAAAATAGATAAATAAATAGATACAGAGATAGATAAAAAGAAAGTGAGAGTGTTATGTATGTTTAAAAGAGAGAGTGAAGAGAGCAAAAGAATATAAGGGAATATTTCCTTTTTTTTTTTTTTTATTCTTATTGCAAGTTTACATTTTAAAATCTGATTATATATATATATATATATATATATATATATATATATATATATATATATATATATATATATATATATATATATATATATATATATATATATATATATATATATATATATATATATATATATATATATATATATATATATATATAACAAAGTAATGGTTTTTAATTTTTATAAATGATATTTATGGTCTTCGTAATTAAAAACGCTAGAAAGGTATTTTATTGAAATAATTGCGAAAGTTTCATATAAAAAAATCTTTAGTTTCCCTTAAAATTAAAAAAAAATGTTATTTGTTTTTACAAAAAAGTTTTTATTTAATTTATTGATAAATTTTAATCTTATAACTGTCGAAAATACGTTATATCAAAAGATGTGTTGCTTCACCACAAATTTTAAAAATAATTTTATTAAATTTCTTTTAATTTAATTTCGAAAAAAAAAAATACTGAAATATATCGAAAATCAAATTTTTCTTTTTTAACTTCGTTTATTATTATTCTTTACGCATAATTCTCTAAACAAACTCTGTAACTTTAGGAAGATGATCTTGAAAAGCCTTAGATCCAATAGACTTCTCTTCTCTTCTCTTCTCTCTCTCTTCTCTTCTCTTCTCTTCTCTTCTCTTCTCTTCTCTTCTCTTCTCTTCTCTTTTCTCTTCTCTTCTCTTCTCTTCTCTTCTCTTCTCTTCTCTTCTCTCTCCTCTCTCTCTTCTTCTTCTTCCTTATGATGTTAATAACTTTTCTTCTTCCCATCTGCTTTCAAGCACATCCAACTCGACTATATATAAATATATATATATATATATATATATATATATTATATATATATATATATATATATATATATATATATATATATATATATATATATATATATATATATATATATATATATATATATATATATATATAATATAGGGATGGAGTGAAGTATCGGTATCGGTATCGGCAAGTATCGGCATATTTTTATCGGTATCGGTATCGACCTTTTCAGTATCGGTATTGGTATCGGCATTTTGATAAGAGTAAAGTATCGGTATCGGTATCGGTCGTAGTATCGGCATATTTTTTAGGTATCGGGTATTGGTTTTGGGTAATTTTTTGGTATCGGTATCGTTATCTGTATCGGGTAAAAATTTTGGTATCGCTCCCTCCCTAATTATATATATATATATTTTGTAATTTACTATATTGAACCGTAAATGTATAAATTTATTCTTTTATTATCCCTATTTGAAGCTTAAATTGTATTTAGGCACTTTTATTCACTATATAAGTTAAAACATTTTAAATAAAATTAGTTAAGACAACTGTCGAACTTTCGTGCTCATCACTCGAGACACTTCTTCAGGACTTTTGTTTTGTTTTGTTTCTGAGAGCGGACTTCGCCAACTAGGGTATATGCCGTCCCTCCAGGCAGACAAAATACTACTGCCCTTCAGGCCTCCACCAGTTTAGAGCGAACGATCCGTTCGCACCAAGAGCTGGTGAAGCTCTCCTTCTTCAGGACAAATCGTCTAAATGACCTTTTGATTTGATGTCATTTTTGTATGGCTACTTTTGGATATTTATTTTGGCAACGTTGGTAAGTTTCTTAAGGTCATGCGTAAACTGTTTGATCTATTTAACATTGTATTTGTAATATTGTCGAGAGGGAAGTCACCTTTAATTAGGTTCATGTTTTGTGTATTTTTAATAATGAATGATTCAATTATTTTTCTATTATTTGTATTTTGTACTGTTTTCATTAATTGAGAATTTTGTATGTTAGATATGTTTTAAAATGTTTTAACTTATATAGTGAATAAAAGTGTCTAA
>SEYY01003944.1:15000-17500 GCA_009176605.1 Armadillidium nasatum
AGATTATGTTGGAAGCTTTAAAAAATGGAAGAAATAATGAATTGGTAGAATCGATAATATATATATATATATATATATATATATATATATATATATATATATATATATATATATATATATATATATATAATAAAATCAGTAATTAAAGGAAGAAAAAAAAATAGGAACCCTCCGTAACCCCACAATTGATATATTTAAAGGATACGGTCCCCGTCCACAGTATTTGTTATTGAACGACAGGGGGGAAAAATAAAAAGTTTACAGAGGGAACAGATGCCGAGAGAAGGAAATTTAGAAATTACATTTGTGCCAGACTCTATCGAAAACTTTCGATATGCCTTTCGTTGTATTATTTTTCAGTAGTCCGGTTCCACTCGCTCTTGGATGGCTTATTTGAATGCTTCCTATTTTGAGTTACCGGTGAATATTGTCTTATTTGTGAAACATGTGAATTTATGTTTAAGACAGTCACATTTATTTTTTTTAATAACTAGTTTTATATTCATATTGATGGCTTTAGTATGAGCTCCCCACCCTCTGCGAATCTGAGCATTATCTTTATTAAGACTTTTGAAATATACTTTCTGAAGAACATTCTGGGAAATGATATCATGTGACTCAGATGTGCAGATGACGTTTTTGCTGTCTTTCAGATTCTGTTGATCAAGTTTTGATTGTTGATTCCCTTATTGGATATGTTCCACAAATTATATTCTCTGTAGAGTTGATAAAAGATTAGAGGCTCTCCCTTTTGGATTGTCTAGTAATTAGAAATGCTTTTACTGCTAATGATCAGTTGAAAGGTTTTATGTTTAAGATCTATAGAAAAGGTATCCATATAAATAGTTACGTACATTGAACAGTTCGTTCCTATTAAGCTGGAAATAAATATTTATATAAAATGGAGATCATCTCAGAATCACAGTTCAATTAAGCCCCTCTCAAGTTTTTATTCTCTTTTTATTCAAAATAGTTTTATGAAATGTCTCCATTTTATATAAATATTTATTTCCAGTTATAGAAAATCTGTTACGTACATTGGTTTTGTGTAGTGAATGCCAAGTAAAGTTTGGTATTGTGAAAAGTATTTTGTTGAGAGCATTGAAACTTTGTAGTATGAGGGTTTTGAATGAGGAAATCATGCACATCAAAGTCTGTTTTTGATACATTGGGATATCCAAATATTTTGTCCCTAGAGCTCTTATTGCTACAAAAAAATTAAAAAAATAACAGGGAAACAGACCGAAGCAAAGAGATGATGATCATAATAATAATAATAATAATAATAATAATAATAATAATAATAATAATAATAATAATAATAATAATAATAATAAAATTTAAAATAAATATCTGTCACTTCAGAAAATTTTTAAAATTTCATAACAAAAGAATATGAACTAGTTTCTGGTGCAAAATCAATATTAAAAAGTTTTTCCTTAATCAAGCATGAGCAAAATAACTCTGAAGTCTATAATATCAATTGCAGGGATTCAAACTGTTATTACACTGAAGAATCTTCACATATAACAAGAAGAAAGTACCAACATGGGTTTTCCCTTAGAGTTGGGATTGAGAAGAGGACGATATATAAACATTGGATCCTTTGAGACTATGAAATTGACATGGAAGGTATGCTTGATCATGGAGGACATTGATATACATAGAAAACAGTTTAATAGAATCATTACTTATTAAGAAATATTAAAACTTATTTTTACAATAACAGTTGTTAAATTAAATGTATTCACTAATTATTTTTTTTTAAATAACTTTTCAAAAAGTTTCAATATTTTGTATGAAAATCTAAATAACAAATTCCCCTAACCATCGGATTGAATTCAAACTTTTCTCATTTATTTATATTTTTAATAAAGAAGAGTAGTCCTGAATGAAGAAAAGCAATTGACCTTTCCAAAGTTTGGCTTATAGTTTTAATTTATTTTCTGTGGGGTTATATATATATATATATATATATATATATATATATATATATATATATATATATATATATATATATATATATATATATATATATATATATATATATATATATATATATATATATATATATATGGCCAGACTGCACTTTGAATCACTTAAATATTTCAAAAATTACTGAACGTACGTAAAAAAAAAATTATATTTTTTGAATCCTTGTCAAATTTTAGGTAAGAAAAATTGGGAAATAAAAAATAAATTCTTATAATAATTTTACTACGTAAGTAAATTTTATTTTATAACGCTGGAAAGAATCGTACGTCTGGCAATGTCTCATTTTTAAAATAAATTTTTCGAAATTTTTTTAAATTTATAATTTTAAATTTCGCTAATGACTAAGATATTATATATATATATATATATATATATATATTATATATATATATATATATATATATAATATATATATATATAATACATCAGTTAGGCTTGTATACAATGGCAATCTTCGGTCATTCACAGTTAGGCTTGTATACAACAGCAATCTTCGGTCATTCAG
>SEYY01003945.1:0-10000 GCA_009176605.1 Armadillidium nasatum
TATATATATATATATATATAATATATATATTATATAATATAAAGAGCAAAATTAACGTACCATCTACAATTTATCAATTGGGAGGTACTGACGACATTGTACGATAATGGGGGTGGCTATGTGTTGAGGTGTGTTCCCTTACCTACCCAAATAATGCAGTTTGGCATCAATGGGTGTGGAATATGTGCGATATCGACGAAATACGGTAAAAGGGCAAACCAGGAGAGGTAACGTCACGGGTGTGCCGGGTATCGAGAGTATTCAACCTATAACGTTTAGGCAAATAATATGGAAAGGTTACGACGGAATTTGAAAAGCGACGACTATGTGGGAAATCACAACACTGGCAGCTGAAGGGTACGGTCAACGCCACTTGGCGGACAGTTTGGGGTCTCTCATACAACCATCGGAAGGGTCCTACAGAGGTACGAGTTAACACATGCCCACACCAGGCGGCTTGGCTAAGGAAGGCCACGGGCAACAACGGCCGTAGAGAAAAGATATATACGGTTAATGGCAGCTCGCGATCGACATGCAACACCACGTAACCATCGTGCCAAGCTGTAGGATGTCCATCCGACCCTTGTGAGGACGAATACCATTCGACGTCGCCTCGCGAAACATGGATACCACCCACGGAGGCCGGTAAGATGTGTGAGGTGTACTTCTTGCAGAGACGAACAACACCCATATAAAGAGAAAGCAACTGGGGTGGCGTAAAAAAATCACGATGGCGCCTTAGAACACCTTGACTCTTAGAAGCTTGTTTAGGAAACGAAATAATGTGATCCTTCTAAGAAAGATCACGATAAAATGAAACATCGAGAATATTGACGACAGATGAAGGTTTGAGTAGAGTTCTCGAAGACGATGCCATAGTTGTGTCAAATAGAAAGATGGAAGAATTGAGTTTTTGAGTCATTGAAAACGACAATGTTTTATATGCAACAATTTAAAATACGTGAAAGATCAGAGGTCAGTTGTTCCAAGGCTACCCTTCTGAGTCAATTAACTGCTGTTGGGAGGGGTGTTTTTCAAAGTGAAAGGAATAATGAAGGATGGAGTCATCACTATAGGAGTGGATAAGTGATGAAGTAATAGACAGAAAGACATTAATCGAAAGTAGAAAAGAGAGTTAGAGATAAGACAGAACCCTGAGGAACACTACTATTTATAGATTTAAAGGAAGAATGGTGACCGTTTACAACAGCTACTATAGAACGACCAAAAAAAATCAGAGAGAAAGATAGATTCTGAAAGGAAGTAAGTTTAAAAATCAAAGCTTTGTGCCAGACTCTATTGAAGTCTTTCAATATGTCTAGTGCCACCAAAACTCCGAAGAACGAAGGACTAAGAGTCAGAAAGAGAAAGAAGATCACAAGTACAGTGTTCTTTAAGAAAGCCATACTGGCGATCTGAGATAAGATTAGAAGAATTGAGATATTTCCAAATCTTCCTGTTAAGGATAGATTCGAAAACTTTAGAAAGAACATAGTTAAAGAAATCGCACGATAGTTAGAGAGTTGAGAAGGGTCCCACTTCTTTGGCACAATGTGAATGAGTGCACGTTTCCAGCAATGATCGGAGAGAGAGAGAGAGAGAGAGAGAGAGAGAGAGAGAGAGAGAGAGAGAGAGAGAGAGAGAGAGAGGAGAGAGAGGAGAGAGAGAGAGAGAGAGAGAGAGGAGAAGAGAGAGAGAGAGAGAGAGAGAGAGAGGAGAGAGAGAGAGAGAGAGAGAGAGAGAGAGAGAGAGAGAGAGAGAGAGAGAGAGAGAGAGAGAGAGAGAGAGAGAGAGAGAGAGAGAGAGAGAGAGAGAGAGAAAGAGAGAGAGAGAGAGAGAGAGAGAGAGAGAGAGAGAGAGAGAGAAAGAGAGAATAATTTACCAAGGCAGGGTGCAAGACCAGAAGCACAACTTTTGAGAACCACATGAGGAATACCCTAAGAGTTATACGCTTTCTTATTGTTAAGTTCAGATAGAGCAGAAATAACATTTTTTTAAAAAATTACAACATTAGGCATAAATGAGTTGGAGGGGGTTGAAGGAGGAGGAACACCTTCGGAATCATCTAAAGTAGAATTAGGGGCAAAACTTTGAGCGAAGAGTACAGCTTTAGTAGAAGGTAAGACGGCAGTTGTGCTATCAGAAGATGCAAAGGGCAAGATGAAGTGGAACCAGAAAGATTATTACATTTACAACGGAGAAAAGTTTTTGGTGTCACGAAGAGTAGATTTTGCACGATTCCGGGATGAAATAAAAGTTGAATGAGTTTCTGGGATTTAAAGGAAGCATCCCGGCGGCGGATAGCACGAGAACAAATAGTTAAACCAAAATTTGTTAATTAAGTTTAAGGGAAAGAATATGAATATGAGAAATGTACGCCTCAATGCCAGAGTGAATCACCTCGGTTATGCGCTCATCACATTCCGAGGAACTCCTCTCACAGGGGCAGAGGGGGAAAGAGTTTAACATTATAAGGAGAAGGATAAGAGGTTAAGAGAGCAAGTATATTGGGTTCATCACCAAAACGGTAAGGGATACGGGAAGGGAGTTACACCAACTGATCAAGGATGCTCTGGATAGAAAAGCCACCAACGGTGGTGAACATTGAAATCACCTAAAATGATGATTTCAGATAAAGAAGAAAAAAGAATGTGCTCTATTTTAGAAATTAAATAGTCGAAGAAATTTTTTTAATCAGTAGAATCAGTAGATAAATAGACAAAAATAAATAAATTTAGTACTAGAGTTTCAAGAGAGCTTAAGCCATAAAGTAGAGAATTCAAAAGACTTAAATTAGAGACACGAGAACAAACATCATCATTGCGCACATATGCGCAACATCCACCTTTGACTGAAAACTGTGGATATAGACAATAGGGGGTAACAGAATAAGGCTTACCGTCAGCGCACCCAAGCACATAAATTTCAGTTAAGAACAAGAGATGAGGTTTAGAAGAAGAGAGGTGGTGTTCGATAAAAGGGAAATATAAAAGACCGTGAATGTTGCAAAATTGATGAAAAATAGAGGACCGCGAACTGGGGCAAGCCGCACGCGAGTTCATGGTGGCACAATCCCCATCATCCGAGGTCGCCAACTCCCAAGTGATGATGGGGTCAGAGGTGGATGAGGGGCATTCTTTAGATGACACCCCTACAAAACATCTCCGAGTCAGCTTTATGTTTCGCCATTTTTTTTGGGGGGCTTAAAAGGTAATGTATAAGAAAGCGCTTGTAAATTTGTGGGAACATGTGAAGAAATAATAATAATAATAATAATAATAATAATAATAATAATAATAATATATAATAATATAATATAATATAATATACATATATATATATATATATATATATATATATATATATTATATATATATATATATATATATATATATATATATATATATATATATATATATATATATATATATATATATATATATATATTATATACAAAAAAACTTTTTTTTTTTTAAAATTCAAATATGGTATTTCACATTATTTCACAATTACTCAGAACTTTCTTATCTCTTTCTTCTCTTTTTAAATATGCATAAGATGAATTTAATCTTTTTACGTAATCATATGCTTGCTTCAATATAAAAATAAATGTTTAAGAGAACGAATAAATGGCATTTAAAAATAATTATTATTTTTCCTTAAATCTTATTATAAAGGAAACGAACATGTACACCAAAAAATACTGTATGCTTCTTTATACATTTAAGGAAAATTTTTTAAATATTATTTATTTATAGATTATAATGTATCCATGGAACTTTCTGACTCGACGTCTGGCATTGTCAAGTCATACTCAACATCAAGTATTATATCCTTTCATATTTCCACCTTTAGGCCTATTACAAGCTTCAATTTGTTCACTGAAGAATATCAACAGTATTATCCACCAATATACTATAAATGATGGCAGGCAAAGTATGGAGTTCCCCCGCTGGTGGATGTCACAGATAAGGTGAGGGGTGGATGAGGGGCATTTTTTGGATGGCGCCCTACAAGCCTCTCAAAGGCAGCTTTATGTTGGATATGCAAAAATGGAAGAGATTTTGAAAAAAAAAATGGATGCGAAAGATGTAGCAGATTTAAAATGCCATTGAGTTATCAGTATAAGAATGAAGTTGAAAATGCAGCTACAATAAATAGGAAAGGAGTAAGAGGTCACATCGTCCAGGCATCAACAGGTGCCAATATGGAATGATCTGAGAAAACTAGACATGAGTAAGCAAAGACAAACAAAAAAATCGAAAGGAAAGTAGTTTAGGGAGTAGTAACTTGTACCATACCCGGTCAAAAGCTTTGGATATCTTCAAGCGCCACCAGATTAAAATTCCCATAGTATACCTAAAGGAGACAGGACTAACAATCCGGCCCTATAGTTATTGCTCACTGATTGTAACAACTCCAGAAACTGCATGGGAAACCACAGCTCCGAGAAACATGATCTTCTGGAGAGCTCTTTGAGAAATTGTTTAGAGGTTAAATGGAGAAGGTGCTAGTCATATTAAAGGGTGAAAACGCTCCCTGAGAATTTACATAAAATTCGAGGACTGGCACTAAAACCAACGAGCCGAAAAACATTATCTTTTAGAGCACTCTAGGAGAGGGACTTTTAAGAGCAGGTGCCGAAATATGTTGGTTCCAATGACAGGGTGAAAACTCTTCAAGGTAGAATATATATATATATATATATATATATATATATATATATATATATATATATATATATATATATATATATATATATATAATATATATATATATATATATATATATATATATAATAATATATATATATATATATATATATGTTCTTCACAGTAAAAAAAATCTTGTATATATATCGGTTCATTTTCTTTTCTGATACCGATACCTAAAATATGCCGATACTTGCAAAGATACGATACCGTACTTTACTCCATCCCTATATATATATATATATATATATATATATATATATATATATATATATATATATATATATATATATATATATATATATATATATATATATATATATATATATATATATATATATATTGGTAGACAGCAGAAAAATATGGGGGGAAAACGTAGAATTCTTCAAATCATTCTAAATTGGGGTTTCCTATAAAACTGCATTAATGTATTTCTTTGAAGGTTTTTAAAGTAATATAAATTCTAAGAAGATTAATAAAATGCATCAAAAAAATTACGCACAATAATAAATAAGAATTTCGAATAGACACTTCGAACAATATCAATAATCAGGTATGCATAATATCCCTTTTTAAACCGGAAGAGCCTGCTGTCATCGCCAGATAAATGATAAACAGACAAAGGAGAAGAATGGATTTGGGAGAGGGGAGAGGGGGGGAGGGGGGATAGGGAGGGAGGTGGAAATGAATATGTGAGCACTCTCGAACTAATAAATATAACAACTCTTTATCTAATTAAAACAAATATTAATGACCTCAAACCAAATTGACCTTATAAGTAAAATAATATACCCATAACATCCTAAATTGTACAAAAACAACAACAACAAAAAAATAAATAAATAAATAAACAAATAAATAAAAAAAGTGATAAACGTTGTCACACAACTACAAAAGGACGAGGTACGAGATAAATGACCTACATCAAAGGTCAATCCATAGGGATGATGTATGATCACCTAGCAGCAACCAGGAACTCGATCTTTCGCTTACTAAAGAAAACTTTTCTGACCCACATTGTTTTTTTATTCATATTCGGCCTTTTATTACAGTATATAAAGATATAAAAAAAATTCTATTAGGAATGATTAAAAAACGGGTTTATATATATATATATATATATATATATATATATATATATATATATATATATATATATATATATATATATATATATATATATATATATATATATATATATATATATATATATATATATATATATATAGGGATAGAGCTGTAACAAAACTGTAACCAATACTGATGCCAATCCTTTAGATACCTTTAGAATTTACCGATATACTGATACCAAATTTTTTTTTTTTTTTTTTTTTTTTTTTTTTAATGAATTTATGAAGATCAAAACAAGATTGAAAAATAATCAATGACAATAAAATTTAAGTTTTCTGCTATAGATACTAACTACACCGCAAAAAAAAACGTCCAAACGAATCGTTGTGACAAGTGGTAAAAATGTCACAACAATTTTTTTCAGTTATTTTCTTATTAGAAAATAAAACGGTGAAGCGACTTTTTTATGCTTAACATGTCTTTTCTCTGTTGAAAATTTTACTGGGCCATTTTTGCCACTTGTCCCAACGATTCGTTAGGACAATATTTCCATTGTAGTTGTTTTAAAGTCACATTGCTAAAAACTATTGAAATATGGAACTTTAGGTCAGTCAAAATGGATTCTATCCCACAAGCCTTGTGCAATATATATATATATATATATATATATATATTATATATAATATATATATATATATATATATATATATATATATATATATATATATATATATAATATATATATATATATATATATATATTATATAGGGCTGCCCCACTTGCTCTAGGCCCCAGATATGCGCTGCTAGATATCAAAATAGTCGCCAGAAGTTAATTAAATCTGCCACGAACGAACATAAAATGTGAGAATCGTACTAACTTTACAAGTAAAGGAAGCGATCGCCATTAGCATCAAGGCATGTCCGCACACGCTCTTCCATATTACGTAAGATTGCCGCAAACATATTGATTTACAGCGTCAGTCCGTCTTTCGGTTGCTTGGGAATAACGTGACTTGTTGTGATACTCTTTCCTAGTCAACATGCTCCTTTAAGAAGAAATCCGGCGGGGTAACAAGGTCAGGCGACCTTGATGGTCAAAATCCCTTAAAAATAACCCGATATTCAAAGGAAGACTCAATTTTGTACATGCTGACGTTGGACATGTGGCAAGGGGGGTGGGGGCATCCTGCATAAAACAGCTATTACGGAGTTCATCACCATCCAAATGATTAGGAACTCATTGAAAATGTTCATATGACTAGTTCTTTGATATTTATTAGTGTATATCTGGGACCGAGAGCAAATTATATATATATATATATTATATATATATATATATATATATATATATATATATATATATATATATATTATATATATATATTATATATATATATATATATATATATTATATATATATATATATATATATAATATATGGAGCGATACCAAAATTTTTACCGATATAATTCCCCGAAGCCGATACCCGATTAAAAATATGCCGATACTTCCGATATACCGATACCGATACTTTTATCCTATAAAATTTTGCCGATACCGTACCGGTATCGGAAATATGTCGATACTTGCCGATACCGATACCAATACTTCACTCCATCCTAATATATATATATTTATTAGGATGGAGTGAAGTATCAACGGCATATTTTCCGTACCGGTATCGGTATCGGGTATCGGTATCGGCAAAAATTTGTATAGGAGTAAGTATCGGTATCGGTAGTAGTATCGGCAAGTTATTTTTAGGTATCGGTATCGGGTCGTATCGGTAAAAATTTTGGTATCGCTCCATCCCCTAATATATATATATATATATATAATATATATATATATATATATATATATATATATATATATATATAATATATATATATATATATATATATATATATGGAATGTTAATTATATCAACAAACCCTGGGATCTTATTAAGAACCCTATGCTGGGCAAATTATATCTAATGAACCTTGGTCGTCGGGAAATGCACGGTTGATGAGATACAACCCACGAACACTCCGGTACTGATGTGGTTACAAAACGTACTGATACACCCGTTCAATTTTAATATTTATTTCATAACCATAATAGTTCAATAGGGCAATGGTTCTGAGACACATTAAAGACTAACAATGGTTCTTGAGCCGAGTCGTAGATCCCCTGTAACGTCCCGGAGAATACCGTCCTCATTCGCAGGTATACCAACAAAATGGGGTTGTTCACGATCAACATTGTGGAGGTGTCAGGCGTCCGCTTTCACGTGCGATCCGAAGGGTGACGGTAAAAGTCGTGTAATGAGAATGTCATCTATTAGGATGCGTGGCCCAATACAATTTTTCTGCTTCACGATTGTTCCCGTTCGTTCACCCATACGTAAGTAATATGTCAGTCTGTTGACGGTCTGGATAACGTATCATTTGTCATGCACTGATTCAATACCAGTGGTATTCTGCAATACTGTTGTTCCATTACTGTGGGAAAAATACTACAGTTCTACAGTTCTGCCAAACGTATCACCACAATTTTACAGCTGCTAATAAGTGATCATCGGGTCTACACAGGCTTGCACTTACCGTACAACGTTCGACCTATCTACCAGTTTCCACATATCATTAGAGTATCTGTGTGATCTTAACCGTGCATTTCTCGACCTAGGTTCATTGAACATAATTTGCCCAGATTTGCGCATTTAATAAGATCCCAGGGTGTGTCGTTATAATTAAGATCTACCCTGTTTACATAGTTATTTTGAATTTTATTCCTACTCAAAGTAGAGCTAATAGATAATAATAATAATAAGGGTCAGAGCGACTACCTTTTTTATAAAAATTTAACTTCTATCAAGAAGCAGCTACCTTTCTATAGTAATAATCAGTTTTATTCTATGCAAGATTTTGGTATTGGTATCGGTCGTTTTTAACAGATACCGATATTTATAAAACTTTTATATACAGATACCCGATACTATGAACTTTTCCGATACCGATACTTAACTCCATCCTATAATATATATATATATATATATATATATATATATATATATATATATATATATATATATATATATATATATATTATATATATATATATATATATATAGCTATATATATATTAGAGGTGGACCGGATAGTAATTTTTTACTATCCGCGGATGCGGTTGCGGATATTCAATTGCGGATATCCGCAGATGCGGATAGTTTAATTTTTTAAGTTTTTGCCATAGATTCTTGGAATTTTAAATATAATATCCAGAATCTATGTTACCAGGGTGTGGGACGGGGACCCAACTCTTGAACACCCAACCTCTTTCTCCAACCTCCACCATTTGGAAAAAGGTTATATATATAATATATATATATATATATATATATAATATATATATATATATATATATATATATATATATATTATATATATATATATATATATAGCCAGTAATTCAGTATACCTTCACACTTCACAGTTTCACATATTTCCATTTGAAGTTAATAATTGGTAAGTTATTTTTAGAAATAAAAGCTTTTGGGCTCTTTCAGTGAAAGTTTGTTCGCTTTTCGTGTAAATGAGGCCTGCTCCACTGAAAAAACGCTCACTAGCAACACTAGTTGAGGACATGCTAAATAAGTCCTTGCAGCTCAGCAAGAAAAGGAAACTTTTCAATTATCTCTCCACCAAACCAGTTGGTCTTTCTTTATCTGACTCCAAACGTGGGAGTTTCAGATAATTTTCAATAATCGATATTGTATCCTTTGACACTTCTGACTGTGATTCTTCATCTCTGCTGGAAGCTAGAAGATCTTTCATTGATTTAGCAATGTTTAAGCTAACAGATTTTGTTTCTTTTGTATCTGAGAGCTTTGCTTTTTCTTGAAAGGCGTTATTTTAGCTGTTTCTATCATCTCATCGCATAAGCATCCTAATTTGATTTTAACATTCTGAGAAACAAGTGGTTTAAAAAATTTTGTTTTGTACCTAATCTAAAAAGGTTGCAATTGTATAAGCATCATCATTTTCCAGGTTTTCAAATCTGTCGTTCATCTCCTTCATTAATGTTTCAGTCATCCTTGAAACTCCCTTAGACTTAATAACATTTGTTAACACAACTTTCAATGATGAAACAAGTGTATCACATCTGACAAACATGAAGCTTGTTAATTCAATTTTAGTTAAAAAGCTTAAGGATATTAATACAATTATTTAA
>SEYY01003945.1:15000-22500 GCA_009176605.1 Armadillidium nasatum
CAATTACCACCATATTGCACTTCAAGCAATATTTTGTTTACCAACACAGGTGAGAATTAGGTTCTAAATAGCCATAGTTGACATCTTGTTATTTTCTTGTTTTATTAGTATTGACCATTGCAAAGGATTTTAGTTTGCATTCCTTTTGTTTATATCCTCCTTTCTTATCTGCACAGTGTCTGCAGGGTATCCTTACCACATCAGAAGGTGCTGCTTGAATACCAGTCATCAGTGAAGTCTGCTTCCTTCTCTGGGTATTACCAGGCTGACACTAGGTATTATCAATATTATTATTATTATTATTATTATTATTATTATTATTATTATTATTATTATTATTATTATTATTATTATATATATATATATATATATATATATATATATATATATATATATATATATATATATATATATATATATATATATATATATATATATATATATATATATATATATATATATATATATATATATATATATATATATATATATATATATATATATATATATATATATATGTGTGTGTGTGTGTGTGTTTGTACTTCAAGCCCTATTATCTGAATTTTTATATTTCAATATTTGCTTTTTGTGCCCATGTGAATGACCACAAGGCAGATTCTTGTGCTAGTGTGGGATAGTGTCTGGAATGTGTGTTGTGACATTCACAGGGATGTATTGTATTTTTTGTTTTGTCCTATCATTTTTGCAGATAGTGTTCCTGCCTTTGTTAATTGTTGTGACAATCCAGAACCAATTTATTTTGTTGAATAAAGAACTAAAAAAAACCAGCCTTCCTTTGTTTACAACCTCTTACCATCTATGGGCCAGCCATAAGCAACTAATAATATATATATATATATATATATATATATATATATATATATATATATATATATATATATATATATATATATATATATAATGGATGAAGTATCGGTATCGGTAAGTATCGGTATATTTTCAGGTATCGGTACCGGTAAGGTATCGGTATCGGTGAATAGTTTCGTATCGGTATCGGTAAAAATTTTGGTATATGAATGGATAAAGTATCGGTATCGGTATCGGTATCGTATCGGTATATTTTCAGGTATCGGTACCGGTAAATTTTTAGGTATCGGTATCGGTAAAAATTTTGGTATCGCTCCATCCTTATATATATATATATATATATATATATATATATATATATATATATATATATATATATATATATATATATATATATATATATATAATATATATTATATATATATATCACCTCTGGTGGGCAAAGATCAGATGTTGGGAAATATCTTAATCATGGACGATCAGCTGTTCAATCTCCGAGACTTTCTTAACAGAAATTAATATAAATTTAAAGGAATATCCGGCAAATTTATCCGGATATTCGGCGTCCGGATTTTGAAATCTATCGGATATCTGGTATCCGGTTATCCGGCCCATCCCTATTTTTGGGATATTTTTTTCTTATCCAAATTAAAACCGTAAAATAAATAAATTAACAAATAATATCTAAAAAAAAAAATGTCCACAACAAAATGTACAAATCATTCAATAATAAACAGTGATATTCATCAATTTAACCTCTCGAGTAATAACAATCATTCACCATTTTCTAAAAGCAATCTCGCGCATCAGAGCACGAGGAAACCGATTTCATAAAAAATATCATAAGAGAATTTAGGTCCCAACCAGACCGACTCAACCTGATATTTTTTGTTTTGCTATTTGAATTAGATTGACTTTTTTGATTATGCTCGGGTTGAGTTAGTGTATTACTTTTAACTTGAATTTTATATCTGACTTGACTTTTACTGTTTAACTGGGCCTTGGTTTTTTGAACAAAGTTTAAGGGTTCTTGCTTTGGGTTGAAGCTATATTCCTACTAGGCTAAAATTTTACCTAATTTACTACTTTAAAATTTATTTATGAGCTTATACAAAAAAAGCCGATATTCCTAGGAAATTGTAAATCCCCAAAATTCCCCCTTTATATTTTAACTATTTGAGGAATATTTTCAATGATGAGCTCTTTATTAATATCCTTTTATTAATTGAAGGCTAAATTTACTAGAATTAGGTTTATTCTTAGCTATAGCAGTCACATAACTGCATTAAGCGCTTTCTAGGGTTTCAGCGCCATAGAAATTCCCAACAGTATCACTCTATCTAACTCTGCAAGTCCAGTTTAATTAAACTACAACAGGTAATAAGAGATGAAATTAAGAAAATATATATATATATATATATATATATATATATATATATATATATATATATATATATATATATATATATATATATATATATATATATATATATATATATATATATATCCTCAACAATTACGTTTTTGTCTTCAAATAAATTTGCCAGGGGAATCTTATAAATTATAATAAAAACAAATGTTATTATTATTAAATAATAATTAATTTATTATTATTATTTCTATTATTATATCATTATTTTTAATAAATTTTATTATATATTATTATTATTAATAATAAATAATAATAATATATATATATAATATATATAATATATATAATATATATATATATATATATATATATATATATATATATATATATATATATATAAATAAAAAAAAAAAAAAAAAAAAAAAAAAAAAAAAAAAAAAAAAAAAAAAAAAAAAAAAAAAAAAAAAAAAAAAAAATATATATATATATATATATATATATAATATATATATTATATTATATACAGTTACTAACGGTAAGAAAGGGGATTATACAAAAATATCGAAAGAATATTTTTCGTTATTAATTTCCTTCATATATTCAAAAACAGCTGAGAAATATGAACTCTATACAAACAAATATATATACTCACAATATATATATATATATATATATATATATATATATATATATATATATATATATATATATATATATATATATATATATATATATATATATATATATATATATATATATATATATATATATATATATATATATATATATATATATATATATATATATATATATATATATATATATATATATATATATATATATATATATATATATATATGCTTAAAATGTTTTTAACATGATTAAATGATTAAACACAATATTTATGCATTTTTAAATTGTATGTTAAGTAATTTATAACTTAAAAAAATATTTTGGGGAAAAAAATTCTAAATTTAGCACTTTTTTTTTTTTTCCTTCTATATTTTTGCGTTTTCCTGCTAGATTTTGGTACTTATTTTCATTTGGAAAGTTATCAGGTTAGGGAGGAGGGAATAGATTTTTTTTTTTTTTCTTAAATAATTTAAAAATGAATTTTAAGCAAAGAAATCAAAGTTCTTTTTCAACAAAGATATCAGAATTATAATGAAATGGAAATGATAAATATATATAATATATATATTATATATATATATATATATATATATATATATATATATATATATATATATATATATATATATATATATATATATATACACAGGTCATTCAAATGCCACGTTTCCTAATTTTAGATATGGTCCCAGCTCGGTCAGTTCCAAATTTAATAAAACTTTCATAGGATGTACATTTGGGTCATACACGTTGGCCTACAAAGTTTTAACTTCATAAGTAGTTTGGTTGAGGCTCCAGGGATGCTTTCGTAAATGCCACATTTCCATTGATGTGAAAAAAAAGTTCATTTTTTACCACAAATTATGTCATTGTATTCATAAATACAATTTACATAATTTCCCGTCATACAGGAAAATACGCAATTCAAGTATATCGTGAAGTTTACGATATAGAACTTAATATTTATTTACAAATACCAAAAAAAAAATTTTTTATTTTGCTTAACTTTTTTATGTCACAGTAACTGTAACATCAGCGAGCCCTATAACTATGACGACTGTATCTCCGTATCCATTGACATTTGGACATAGTTTATGGAAATATTTTTACTCAGGATAGTTCACCCCACCCCCTCCTAAATTCGTTACTATTCCTCATGCAACACCATATATATATATATATATATATATATATATATATATATATATATATATATATATATATATATATATATATATATATATATATATATATATATATATATATATATATATATATATATATATATATATCCCCTTCTTTCTGACTAGTGCTTCTCAGCTCTTCGGCATTTCAATGAATCTTTGATGTCGCGCAGTACATACCGATAGTCTTCAATACAGTTTGGCACAAAGCTTTGAATTTTAAACTTCCCTCTTTCGTAATATATCCTTCTCCGTATCACCTTCACTCTGATTTCCTTTCTGGTCGTACTATAGTAGCTATTGTAGATCGACTCTATTCATCCTTTAAATCTATTAATAGTGGATGTTCCTTATGGATCTGTCGTATCCCAACACTTTTTCCACTTTTCATTTGTGACTTTCGCGCTAGTACCTCGCCACTTATCCACTCCTATGCTGATGATTCCACCTATCATCACTAATTTCAATTTGAAAGATCCCCTCCCAACAGCAGTTAATTGACGATAGGAGGGTGGCCTTGAGGCAACTAACGTCTAATCTTTCTAATATTTCAAATCGGAGTTGAGAAAACATGGTCGTTTTCAATGCCTCTAAAACTCAGTTCTTCCATCTCTCCATTCGACACAACCTTCCACATAATTATGACATCTTCGAAAACACACAATTCAAACTTTCATCTCTCCTTAATGTTCTTGGTGTTTATTTTTCTCGTGATCTTTCTTGGAAAGATCACATTTACTTCTCTTTCCAAACAAGTTTCTAACAAGTTGTGTATTCTTAGGCGTATTCGTTATTTCTTTCCCCCGCCCCAGTTGCTTGTTTTTTATAGAGGTGTTGCTCACCCCTATAAGAAGTACACCTCACACATCCGTGTATTTCCACAGCTCCAATTTCTTTCTGCCAGCCGAAATGTTACGTCACTCGCTCTATACTATCGCTAGTACAATGGACACTGCTCTTCTGAACTCTTCCGTCTCTTACTTCCTCAATTTAGGGATCGTGCAACACGCCTTTTCCACACAGTCTCATCCTTTCTCTGTTCAACTCTGATCCAAAGTTAACCACTATGCTCAATCTTGCATGAACTTTACTAGCAGAGTCTGGAACACACTGTTTTTATGTTTTCCCAACTTTCTTTGACTTATACACTTTCAAATGTCATGTAACGGGACATGTCGTCCTTAAATTTGACTATAGGTTTCCAGTATTTCCCTAACTCTGATAAAAATTAGTACACCTCTAGCCTTTATCTTCCACCACAGTAATATATATATATATATATATATATATATATATATATATATATATATATATATATATATATATATATATATATATATATATATATATATATATATATATATATATATATATATATATATATATCACAGTATAAAACGCATGTTAATTTCAAAATCAGTGAAGCAATGATTAAAGCCTTCTAAAGTAGAAGAAAAATTGAGAGCGTTTAGAAAGTGGAAAAAAAAGTCATTAAAAAGAAATAAAAAATTAAAGATTCATCAGCTAAATAATTAAAGTCAAATTCAACTCAGTTACATATGCAAATGGAAAGAAAGGAAGAAATGGGAAAGTCAAATTGCTAACTTTACACTCTACAACAGATGCATATATATATATATATATATATATATATATATATATATATATATATATATATATATATATATATATATATATATATATATATATATATATATATATATATATATATATATATATATATATATATATATATATATATATATATATATATATATATATATATATATATATATATATATATATATATATATATATATATATATATATAATATATATATATATATATAGAAGGAAGGACTTTTGAGTTCATTGAAAATAGATTTGTATAATTAAAGAAACGAAAGCATACAAGCTTAATAAACCCACAATATAAATTAGCTCCACTTACTGCAAAAGAACATTATGAAATAAAATTAATGCTTAATGAATAAATAAATTCAAAACTAGAAATAAAAGCAAGCAGCAAATTCAGTTTAGATTCAGAAATTCATGAAGATTAGTCTTCACCTCATTCTGCATTTTATCAACGAAACAAAAGAAATAAGATGTTCAAATAGAGACTCATTTTGCCTTTTGGGAATGCTTCGATGAAAACCAAATGGAAATAACTGGGGAGGGTTCAGATATTTTTCATAAAAAAGGACTTGAAGAAAAGGATAAGAAGCAAACATGGCGTACAAGCAGAAGTTTAGAAAGAAAAAAAAGTTAGAAAAAAAATTTAATAACACTACGTAACAAATTTTTTGAAAAATATTCCTCGTTCAAAGGTATTATTTTCAGGTTATTAAAGTAAATAGAAAACGTATATTTTGATCCCAAAACTTTTGATTTTGTGGCCATGGCAGTGATTTGGTATATTAGCCCATATTTCATTAAATCATGGAGTATTCTATATACTTTTAAAGCATTTTGAAGTATGTACCCAATAATAATTTTATGATTCCATATTTTTATTTTCCAGATTCTTTGAGAATAGTATTGACATTAAATAACACATTTGAATGTTAAGAGCTTTTTAAAGACCCTTTCAAATTGTTAATTAGGTTTCACTTTTTTTAAATGGCTTTAAATTCTCTTGTTATATTAGTTTTCATCGCCTGTATTGTTGTTGGACGGTTAATATAAACAACTGATTTAGGGTAACCCAATGAGAAGTAATTTGTGTACGATTTGAAAGATTTTCAATGGCAGTCATTCCATAGATTCACGTTGTCCTGTCCTATTCTAACGACATACCTTTCTGAAGGAGTAATGGTATTTCATACAAGTTTATCAATACATGCAGGTATGACTAAATAGTTACGGTATGGTGGTCGGGTGAATATGGAATATAACCGAATCTCAACAACAAAATTCTTAGACTGAATTGCAAAGTCCTACCTATATTCGATGTGGATTATCGGTTCATTTTGTTTAGTAGCACCATTTAGATATAAAATGGCTTCATTTAACATGATACTGGTTTTTCCATCAGCTTAAGCTATATAAACCATTCGCAATACTACATGCCACAACCTAATTTATCACAGACTATCTAAAGTTTATAATGTTAGGATGCTATTAATCGAACTCTACAATACAACAGTTTCTTGCGATAATTTTCTTATTGACTTAAGGTAAGTGGATTTTGCTATATGCCTTTTATTAGCGTAGATATTTCAGAATCAGTTGAAGTTCTTCGTCCATTTCATGGTTGATCAGATTTATCTCGCTTCCTATAAAAACGATCAAAGGACTTGCTGACAGTTATGAATAGGAAATGGAGATTTTTCAAGGGTATTTTGCATTAAAATTATCTGCAAAGGAAAGTGAAGTGGTACCACACTTCGCGTACACTAAGCTATACTCGTTCTTTTCTCGTTAACCTAGCGACAATAACGGAACAATTTGAAAAAATAATTTTAAACGTAAATTACAGTT
>SEYY01003945.1:27500-30000 GCA_009176605.1 Armadillidium nasatum
ATATATATATATATATATATATATATTTTATATATAATATATATATTATATATATATATATATATATAATATTAGATGGATCGGATGTCATATTTTTCTCAAAAACTTTGCGGATGCGGATGTGGATGCCTGGTTGAATTTTGTCAAGTGCGGATGCGGATGTTGATTTTTGAAAGTGCGGATGCGGATGCGCTTGATTTCCGAAAGTGCGGATGCGGAATAACGGATGTTCTTTGACCTCCGTTCTCTCTAAAGTTTTCGAATCTATCCTTAACAGGAAGATTTGGATAACAATATCAATTCATTATATATTATTATATATATCGCATATATGGATTTCGTAAGAATATATACTATGATATCTTTATTATATAGACTCTTGGTCCTCCGCTCTTCGGCATTTCGGTGAATCTTTTGTTGTCGCGCTGGACATATCGAAAGCCTTCGATAGAGTCTGGCACAAAGCTTTGATTTCTAAACTTCCCTCTTTCGGTATCTATCCTTCTCTCTGTGATCTTCTCACTGATTTCCTTTCCGGTCGTTCTATAGCAGCTGTTGTAGACGGCCACCGTTCTTCCTTTAAAT
The DNA here is from genome assembly GCA_009176605.1 of Armadillidium nasatum. Taxonomy (NCBI): domain Eukaryota; kingdom Metazoa; phylum Arthropoda; class Malacostraca; order Isopoda; family Armadillidiidae; genus Armadillidium; species Armadillidium nasatum. The sequence continues at coordinate 28,086 of SEYY01003945.1, forward strand.
CTATTAATAGTGGTGTTCCTCAGGGTTCTGACCCATCCCCAATAGTTTTTCTACTTTTCATTAATGACCTTCTCTCTATTACTTCATCTCCTATCCACTCCTATGCTGATGACTCCACCTTCAATATTCCTTCCAGTTTGAAAAACGTCCCACCCAACAGCAGTTGATAGACTCGAGAAGGGTAGCCTTGGAGCAACTAACCTCTGATCTTTCTCGTATTTCAAATTGGGGCAGAGAAAACATGGTTGTTTTCAATGCCTCAAAAACTCAATTCCTCCATCTCTCCACTCGACACTATCTTCCACACAACTATATCTTCTTCGAAAACACACAACTCAAGCCTTCATCTGTTCTTAATATCTTTGGCGTATCCTTTTCTCGTGATCTTTCTTGGAAAGATTACATTACTTCTCTTTCTAAACAAGCTTCTAAGAGGTTGAGTGTTCTGAGGCGCCTTCAAAATTACTTCACGCCACCCCAGTTGCTTGCTCTGTATAGGGGTTGTTCGCCCTTGTATGAGTATGTTTCGCACATCTGGGGTGGTTCCACACATACAGATCTCCTAGAGAAGGTGGAGTCTAGGGCTTTTCGTCTCATCAACTCTCCTGCTCTTACTAACTCTCTTCAATCTCTTTCTGCCCGTCGAATTGTTGCGTCACTCTCTCTTTACTATTGCTATTATAACAGACACTACTCTTCTGAACTCTCTCGTCGCATACCTCCTCCATTGAGAAGAGCTCGTGCGACACACCTTTCTACACAGTCTCATCCTTTCTCTGTCCAACTCTCAGACCCCAGACTTAACCGCTATGCTTAATCTTACATATACTCTACTGGTAAAGTCTGGAACACGCTCCCTTTATCCGTTTTCCCAACTTCCTTTGACTTGCATACTTTCAAACGCCGTGTATCTGGACATGTTAGCCTCCTTCGATCTGGAAAAGATTTTTCCAACTCCGGTGGAATTTGGTAGGCCTCTGGCCTTTGCCCCCCTGGAGGAGATATAATATATATATATATATATATATATATATATATATATATATATATATATAATATATATATATATTATATATATATATATATATATATATTATATATATATATAGCATGAGAGAGAGAGAGAAACTGCATCGAAATCGGTTAGTTAGGTAGCATCGCTTCCGGCCTGACCAAGAGGTATCATAAGGATTGAAAGGTCAGTGGGAAGAGTCTCTATTGGGGAGGTGCAAGGCATTAAGAAGATGAATCTAGGTCACTAAAAGAAGTGGTGGGTTACTCTCTTATTTTTCACACTAAACAACCGAAAATAAGAAGGAAAAAAAATAGAGGAACGACAAAATGCCCCAACAGTGAGTTATTTCCAACGGCAACGGTAGTAGGGAGGAAAAGAGAATAAGAAGGAGAACAATCAAATCATACTGGAAGTGAAGAGATTATGTAGAGTTCAATGAGACTCGTCAATCAAAGATAGTGTGTGTGTGTGTGAACAGGAAATTTTTTATATTTCTATTTTATTAAAACGGACCAAAGATTAGAGATCTGGAATTTTCTTTAATTTCATATTGATAAAAACAAAAAAATTTAATATTAAAATATATGAATGAGCGAAAGGCTTAATTATAGTTAGTCCTTTGCACCTCTTCAGGCCTTTTGACAGCTGGCACATGAATTAAACATGTTATCAATCTATTTTTTTTTAATACTTTGCGTTTAATTATTGTTATTAGCAAGCTATCGAGGGTTATATATTTATAAATACCAAAGAAAGTCAGCAGAAAAGTCAGTACTTTACAACAGTACAATTTTTGCTCAGCAATTTCTTTTTTCAGTATACAGATCCACGGAAGAAAGCAAAATTTTTATGAATTCAAAAAAAAAATTAAAAAAATAAAAAAAATAAAAATTAAATTTT
>SEYY01003945.1:32500-35000 GCA_009176605.1 Armadillidium nasatum
AAAGGAAATCAAATCGGAGATTTCTTTTTTAAATATTTAATTACAAAATCCGTTATAAAATATATAATTTATATATAAATTTAAAAAACCGCTGCAAAAATTATATTCTATAATATTCAAAAATTAAAAAAAAAAAAATTTTAAATACATATACAGGAAATGATATCAACTTAAATTCTTAAAACAACGTCACCATTCCCTCCTTTCTCAGTAGTAGTAGTAGTAGTAGTAACGGGAGACCACCAGGGCTAAACATAACAAAGAATGCGTGTGAATAATAATAGTTTAACGACCTATAAATTACATAAAAATTCAAATTTCCGCAACGATAAAAATCTCGGCACATTTTTTTTACAACGAGAATTTCCTCCTATCCTGTTGATCTGTTTTCGCTGATTATCAGATTTACCCCGTGGGGAATTTTAACACACTTTTATGCTCTCAAAGAATAACGAAGGAAGTAGGTTCTTAGATTAGTCTTCCCTAAATAAATATTACTTAAACGATTGTAGGAAGTTCTTCAAAATAGTGAGGAATAAAATATAATAAAACTGGAGCAAAATCTTAAGATAAAATTGCCAAAGGACATCCCGAACCACTTATCGTTTTGCTGTTCTCTCTCTCTCTCTCTCTCTCTCTCTCTATATATATATATATATATATATATATATATATATATATATATATATATATATATATATATATATATATATATATATATTATATATATATATATATATATATATATATTAGCATCAGACAGAAAAACAGCACAGCAACATTACGAACGACAAAAAAGAAGCGAGAGTAAAAGTATCTGTTAGACCGACTGCGAAAGTTACTGATCCAAAAAAGAAAAAAAAATTACTTTTTCTCAAATGGCGGTAAATTAAATTTCATTTTCTCTATCTCTTCCCCCATCCTCCTATCCCCTACTCATGTCCCTACCTATCTTTTTTTTATAATTTTTTTGACAATTTCATTTACCAATTCAACGATCCGTGTAATAAACACCCCTTTAGGCAATGTTTTTAAAAAATTAAAAAATAAAAAAAAATAAAAAGAAATAAAAAATAAAAATAAAAATAAAAAAACATTAAAAAAAAGGGGCGAAACCAAAATTCAATCATGGAGAGAAACCTTCCTCCAACAAAAGCCCTAACTCATCTTTATAAGAATTTCTTCCCATAAGCAAATAAATAATTAAAAGCTTCAAATTTTTTGAAGGAAACTCTTCAGAATAGAGCCCGAGGAGAGCGGAAAAGCGACACTAACGGTGTCACCACGAGATTCACAGGAAGCCAGATCGGTGCAGGCTCTTCCTTTTAATAATAAATAATAATAATAAATTTAATAATAATAATAATAATAATAATAATAATAATAATAATAATAATAATAATAATAATAATAATAATATAATAATAAAAAAAAAATTAAAAATAAAATTAAAAAAAAAAAAAAAAAAAAAAAAAAAAAAAAAAAAAAAAAAAAAAAAAAAAAAAAAAAAATTATATATATATATATATATATATTATATATATATATATTATATATATATATATATATATATATATATATATATATATATATATATATATATATATATATATATATTTAATTTTTGCCATTTTTTTAACACGCTTGCATTCACGTAAAAACTTAACCTGCATAGAACCGACAAAGAGAATGGGCATGTGCAATTAACATGACTGATGGCAAATAATCGTGTTCTACTACTACGCATATAGATATATATTATATGTATATATCAAATATGGTCAATTAAATGAACTTTCTAAAAGAAAGAATAATATGAACATATAGTAAGATAAAAGAAAAAAATACTTTCCATATCAAAAAACTCAAATAATTATTAAAATCAATTTCCAATGACATTTTTATTGTCCAAAATTGTCCAATCACTTAAAATATATTCAAGGGTAAGTCTTCCTAGCATTATGATATCTAATTAGAGTATTTGCCAACACAAATAATTGTCTTCTACAATGCTAAATGCTAATGCATGCTAGACCAAGCTTGGATCTGGGTTTAACAACTGACAAAAAGACAAAATTTTCATACAGTGATTTGATGTTTTGAAATTAGATGCATTTCTTTATTATTAAAACATTAAATTCAGTTTTCGAATATTTAATATATATATATATATATATATATATATATATATATATATATATATATATATATATATATATATATATATATATATTATATATTATATATATAATTATATATATTAGGGATGGAGTGAAGTATCGGTATCGGTAAGTATCGGCATATTTTCCGATACCGGTATCGGTATCGGCAAAAAAATTGTATAGGAGTAAAGTATCGGTATCGGTAGTCGGTAAAAATTTTTATCGGTATCGGTATCGGCTTCGGAATTTTTAGGTATCGGTATTCGGTATAAATTTTGGTATCGGTTCCTATATATATATATATATATATATATATATATATATATATATATATATAT
>SEYY01003946.1:0-20000 GCA_009176605.1 Armadillidium nasatum
AAAAAAAAAAAAAAAAAAAAAAAAAAAAAAATTATATATATATATATATATATATATATATATATATATATATATATATATATATATATATATATATATATATATATATAGGCAAGGTATGGGAGCTAATTTGGTACTACTACATATATAACATAAAATCTGTCCATAGTAATGGTAACTAAATAAATTTATATTCAATAAATAAATATGGCGGGTTTAAAAACGAATAAAATCTAAGCATGATACGTTGGTAAATATTGCTCTTATGCATCAAGAACTACATATCTCAACTTCAGAATTTATCCTACAACAACAGAAAAAAACCCAATGCTAATATACACAAACATGCACTCATGCTCACACACTGAAATCCATCACCTTAAAAACCAACGACCAGAGTAAATACTCGGGCTAAGAACAAATTATTGTAATAATAATAATAATAATAATAATAATAATAATAATGGTCACACAAAGAGCTACAAACTTAATTCCTAAATAAAAAAAAGTATATAGTTATGAGTATAATTGTGCCTGAGACTCAGCACCAAAATAGTTCATTACTGATATGAATATTTATGTATACGTAGCATATGGAATGGCTAAAAGCACTAAATAAAGAATACACAAGATAATTTTTTCTTAAATGCATTGAGAGAAATGAGAAATACGTCACGAAAACACTGCCAGTATCCAAGCACTTTGTGCTTCACCTGGCAAACAACCCACCAGTGGGGTCCGTCGAGTACTCTGCCAACAGAGGTGATGTTAAAGCTGCGTAGTTAGCAGCATATTCAGCAGTAGCAGCTGTGTATGGTGTATACAAAAGTCCAGGCGACGCTTCGCTTGCGGCAATTAATGGCGGAGGCATTCCACCTGGAGTAGATCCATTGAAAATACCAGTAGATGTGGGAGCTTGTAAAGCTGGAAGTCGCGCAGGCATGATTATGGGAGCTCCTCCCAAATTGGTCGTTGTGCGAAATGCTGATGATATGGTCATTCCAGGCGCTAAAAGACGTGGCATATCTCCAGGCAAACAACCTAAGGCCTCAAAATCTGAAAGGAAAAAAAATCTCTTTAAAATGAACCCACAAGCTTATTCCTAGACAAAATGTATAAAAATAAGTTTATTAAAGATAAAATGACAAACTGAACTGTAGCATTTTAAGCTACTTGTAATTGTAATTAAGAAAATAAATACAATATATATATATATATATATATATATATATATATATATATATATATATATATATATATATATATATATATATATATATATATATATATATATATATATATATATATATATATATATATATATATATATATATATGGACCGACCGGGGCTGGAATTTGGCAGGGGCCGGGCCGGGGCCGAGGTCACCCAAATTTGGTCGGGGTTTCCTAAAATTTTGTAAAGAGGTCAAAAGCACTGAAATTTTAGGTTAAGAAAATTAGATATAAATTTAATTGAGATTTATTTAATTGTAAGGAAGTAGTAGAATAGCCAACATTCACTTCAATTAATGATTATATGCATTTTCTCAAAAAAAAATTTCAAAAAATTACAGTTTTGTATAATAAAAGTTTAAAAAAAGTACAAAAATTAAAAAAAAAAAAAAAAAAATTCTAATTCATAATAGTAATTCAACAGGTTTACATTGGTAAGACCCTAAGGTAAAGTTTGAAAAAGGTAAAATATAAAATTATCAATATAACCTGTATTTATACATATCATTGTTATTTTATTGCTATGTATCAAACTTGTATCATTTAGCTACATTATTTTAAAATTATTATTTTGTTTATACTTTCAGTCAATAAGGCTAAAAGATCAGCTTCTGCAGTACTAGAGTACTTTACAATGTGTCAGGATAGGCTTGAAATAGCTAAATGTAGCATCTGCCGTCAGAAAATTAGAAGAGAACCTCCAGCTGCCACAAGTAAAAAATTTTCAACCAAATCTTTTTGGAGTATCTAAAATCAAAACACAAAGATGAACATTCACTAGCGGAAAAGGAGTTGTCAGAAGAAACAGAAAAGAAAAAAAACTTAATTTTCTTATATTTTGTTTGAAATTTCTTTTTTATTATTTGACTGATTGAGCTGAAATTTTCAAGGTTTATGCATTTTTTCACGAAGTTCTGAGTTGATTTCGAGCATTTTTTTGAGTCTATAACGGTTTGAAAGTTATTTGGACCCGAAGTTGAAAGAAAATGAATAACTGGGTCAAACCACTGGCCTACAGGAGCTGAAAATTTAACTGAATAATCTTAGCCCCAAATTCTTGCATTGGTGGGAATTGATTTTTGATATCACATCTATAAAAAAAAGTTATAAGCACTTGAAATTTTTTTTGCAAAAATCTTAACCTTCTGGAGGAAAAAAACTATTTAAAAAAAAAAAAAAAAAAACGCTATCTACTAATTTTTTATTTGTGGATATTATTTAGAGGAGGGACAGAGCAACAACATTTATGTAGTGCATTATTAAATGCAATTTGTTTGAATCGAGATATAGGCTCTCAAACTTTCGAAATTTTTGAAATTTGGTCAAAAATGGACCTTTTTGAAGGCTATATCTCGAAACCAACGAATCGCATCGAATAAAGTATATATATAGGAATTTGTAGCCCCACCCCTCCTTTATACCATCCACAAAAATAAGATATGTTATAGTTGTATTTTTTTTTTTAAATTTTGTTTAAAAAGGATATTTTTTTTCGATAGTTGGTCAGTTTTTGGCTTATAACATTTTTTCTATAACTCTGGGAACAAAAGTCTATTAGAAGCTTTTGTAGCCCATAGAATTTGGAATAAATACTTCAACTTTCAGCTCATTTTAAAAAGTGGTTTGGCCCTGCCATTCTTTTGAAAAAGGGTCAAATTTCAAAAAAAAAAAAAAAAAAAAAAAAAAATTTTTTTTAACCATAATAGACTCGGAAAAACGCTAGAAATGGACTTTTCTTACGGGTAAAAAATCTATATACACTGAAAATTATTTTCTTTTTTGAAACTTGACTGTTCCTTTTGCCATTTTAACCCAGGCCGGCAAACCCCGGTTTCCCTAATTTTTAGCCAGGGCCGGGGCCAGTAAAAATGGCCGAGGTTGGCCGGGGCCCCGATCGGTTCATATATATATATATATATATATATATATATATATATATATATATATATATATATATATATATATATATATATATATATATATATATATATATATATATATATATAGCATTATTGTATTTTACCTACTTTGAATATATGGAGGTAGGGGGTTACGGCGTGGGGGAGGAGTTCCGAGGTTACTGAATGAAGCGGAATTCCCCTCCCCGCGGCAAGTAATAAAACCTCTTGCAACTGTATTTCATTATGATTTACTCTTGGGTATTCTTTCATTACCATTTTATAAAACTATTACTTTTATAATAAAATTTCATCGTGAAAATATGTCATTATCGTATTTTCATAATATGAAAATATTACCAATCAGGCAGGTGTAGCAAAAAAGTTCCTAATATTACTATCAAGGTGAGAGATGAAAACTGCTGCATTTTGAGAAGAAACAAATTGTAAAATTGTTGTTCACGAAGGGCAATATTCACATTTTACGGATGATTCCAAATTAGAGGAGGGCGTGACAATAGTGGCAGTCTTCTCGGATTGTAATGTGCCTCACATTCTATCAGGAGCTGCCTCAATTTTCACAGCGGAATCTTGGCCAGTAGGTTTGACTCTCTCATGAATGATTATTCTGGTTGCAGATGCCTCCTGCATTATTTACACAAACTCTCGAAACATCTTAGATGCAATCAGGGTTTTATTATCAAATATGTTTTGATCATTTTCATGCATGAGAATCTGTCTCGGGGGAATGCAGAATTATTTTTGTAGAGAAGACAAAGCTGTAAAATCTAGGATGCAGATACAACCATAGTGTTAAGTTCGAAATTAAAAAAAACTTTGGCGGTAGAAATATGCAATTTGTCACAACCTTGCCAACGACTTCAAAAATGGGTCATTAAAAGGTATACTCGGTAGTTTCATCAGGTATAGGAGAAAGGACTGAAGTATGAAGTTGAGAAGTCGTACATAGGTGGAACACAATAAATTCTCTCTGGAGAGATGAGGGCATAATATTTGCCTTAGATTCTAAGTTAGATTCTGGCGGGAACTGAAAAACGCAACCTAGATCATCTGTGATAATGACAGGATTAGATATCATCTCAAAAGTGGTCATCTCCAAATCGCAGAACAAAGGAAAGGACTACTAGAACGGTTTGAGATTTTATTAATTACGCGCAAAACTCATAAAACCAGAGTAGATTCGTTAACTGTCAACGAATATTTTAAAGCACACTTTAAAATATTCCTTCCTTGGGCCTTGGTTAAGATCTTTTTGCCTCCGTTTTGTGAGCCACTAAAGTAACCTCTGGACTATGTTTCTTATGTTGTTTAAAGAGCCTTTTTTTTCTTCATCTATCTGGGCAAACTCTGATGAACACCAAGGAGTTGTAAGTCTTCTCAAAGTAGACGACCAGAGATTAAAAAACTAAGCAACTGTCTAACCAGCGAAGCAAAGTGTGGAAAAGCTTCATAGAAATAGGAAACGTACGAGTAGCCGATGCAGAGTAGAAAGGAAGTCCAATCAACCTTTGGTATCTCTAACTAAAGAGTGGTGATGTTGCAGAGGGATTAACGTTATACAGGAAAACCAGAGGAAATTATCAAAAATGGAGAAGGAGCAGAAGCTCATATTAATACAAGAAGAGTTATGTTTGGTCAAGTTAAACAAACCAAAGTAGTATAATTTCTTATTCTCCAGAAAACTGGAGTAAAAAGTCCACCAAAAATGTTAGCCTTATGGTAGTATACTGAGACTTCCCATAAAGGGTGTCGGATATTGAAGTCCCAAAGACAACAGCAACAGGAGGAGGATGTTTTAAAAAAAAAAATCACGTAAATACGATTTGAAATTTGGAAAAACTGCAAGCCAAATATATATAATTTATAGTTTAGTTACGCTTTAAATGTATTCGCGAATAGGATGTGGAACGGTGCGGAGATAGAGGCGTAGGAAACTGACCTACCGATTAAAAAAATCGTATACTCCATGCTATGGTAATGTTGTACCGTGAAGGAGGCAGAAATATCCTTAAACGTAACTGCAGTTCTAGGAGACAAAAGCAAACAGGTGTATGTCCCATGAGATAATGTTTCAAAATTGGCAGAAATCTAATCAATAAATGCACTGGGTACAATCAGTAAAGATTCCAAAGAACAGCTTTTCTCAATTTTTTTTTAGTTTTGCGACCACCAAAAATCCCAGAACATAGTTAATTAACGTCACGACATTTTAATCACCTCTTATGCCTGGCAGGTGTCAAATTCAAATGTGCAGATTGCAATATTTATCGTATGGTTTTAATATATTTAAAATTTTCTCTACAATTTATGAAAGCAAAATAGTTTTAGCTAAGGTTTTTAAATATTTACTTGAAAAATATTTTAAAACTAAGAATTGCATAATGTTTAATCTTTCTTTAAATAATAATGTAAGTAAAGATTATGAAAGGGTATGAAAAGTTTTTTTTTGTACATTTATTTTAACCCATTGCAATCCTCCGTATATGTAATCGCGACCCACAGTTTGAGAAATGCTACCTTAGAAGAAAGCAAAAAATGAAAATTAAGCAGAGAATCTTCATGGTCTAAATCAGGATAAGGATCGTCGTTTCAGGTTGTTCAGTGTGCCTTTTTTCAGAATGGATTTGAGACTACAGATTAACAGGTAAAACAATTTGCATTTCACAACGGGGTCTGGTCTTCTGCCGCAAAAGAGAGAGGGATATCTTGGAGAGTGGTCTCATTCTTAAAGGAATCTGTCACACTATATATAGTATTTAAACTTTTTTTTATGGGAATGCTGTTGGTGTTTAGTTACACTTCCCTAATGAAGCTGTTGGAGCAGTGAGGGGACTATATATATATATATATATATATATATATATATATATATATATATATATATATATATATATATATATATATATATATATATATATATATATATATATATATATACTATATATATATATATGAACCGACCGGGGCCCCGGCCCCGGCCATTTTACTGACCCTGGCCCCGGCTAAAAATCAGGGAAAACCGGGGTTGCCGGCCGGGGTTAAAATGGCAAATTATACAAATTTTTTTTTTTTTTTTTTTAAATTTTCAGCCGATTCTGCTGAAACTTTCAGTGTATATAGATTTTTTACCGGTAAGAAAAGTCCATTTGTAGCGTTTTTCCGAATCTATTACGGTTAAAAGTTTTTTTTTTTTTTTTTTTTTTGGTGGAAATTTTACCCTTTTTCAATAGAATGGCGGTGCTAAACCACTTTTTAGAATGAGCTGAAAGTTGGACTATTTATTCAAAATTATATGGGCTACAAAAGCCTCTAATAGACTTTTGTTCCCAGAGTTATAGGAAAAATGTTATAAACCAAAAACTGACCAACTATAGGAAAAAAAAATTTTTTTTTGAACTAAAAAAATTTTCTTTTTTAAAAAAAATACAACTATAACATTTCCTATTTTTGGTGTGTATAGAGGAGGGGTGGGGCTACAAATTCCTCTATGTACTTTATTCGATGAGATTCGTTGGTTTTGAGATATAGCCTTCAAAAAGGTCCATTTTTGGCCAAATTTCAAAAATTCCCAAAGTTTGAGAGGCTATATCTCGCTTCAAACAAAGGGCATTTAAAAATGCACTAAATAAAAATTGTTGCCCTGTTCCTCTTCTAAACAATATTCACAAATAAAAAAAATAGTAGGTAGCGTTTTTTTTTTTAAATAATTTTTTCCTCCAGAAGGGTACGATTTTTGCAAATTTTTTTTCAAGTGCTTATAACTTTTTTCTAGACGTGATATCAAAAATCTATTCCCACCAATGCAAGAAATTGGGGCAAAGGTATTCAGTTAAATTTTCAGCTCATGTGGACCAGTGGTTTGACCCAGTTATTCATTTTTTTCAACTTTGTGTCCAAATAAGTTTCAAACCGTTTTAGACTCAAAAAAAATGCTCGAAATCAACTCAGAACTTCGTGAAAAAATTCACATACTTTGAAAATTTCAGCTCAATCAGTCAAATAATAAAAAAAAATTTCAAAGAAAATATAAGAAAATTGAGATTTTTTTTTTTTGTTTCTTTTGACCGCTCCTTTTCTGCTAGTGAATGTTCATCTTTGTGTTTTGATTTTAGATACTCCAAAAAGATTTGGTTGAAATTTTTTTTACTTGTAGCACCCGGAGGTTCTCTTCTAATTTTCTGACTGCAGATGTTACATTTAGTTATTTCGAGCCTATCCTGAAACATTGTAAAGTATTCAAATACTGCAGAAGCTGATCTTTTAGCTATATTGACTAAAAGTATTAACAAAATAATAATTTTGAAATAATGTAGCTAAATGATGCAAGTTTGATACATAGCAATAAAATAACAATGATATGTATAAATACAGGTTAAATTGATAATTTTATATCTTACATTTTTTCAAACTTTACCTTTGGGTCTTACCTAGGTAAACGTGTTAAATCACTATTATGAATTAGAATAATTTTTTTTTTAATTTTTGTACTTTTTTTAAACTTTAAATATACAAAACTGTAATTTTCTGTTGTTTTTTTTTTAGAGAAAATGCATATAATCATTAATTTAAGTGAATGTTGTCTATTCTACTCCTTCCTTACAATTAAATAAACCTTATATCTAATTTTCTTAACCTAAAATTTCAGTGCTTTTGACCTCTTTACAAATTTTAGGAAACCCCGGCCCCGGCCCGGCCAAATTCCAGCCCCGGTCGGTCCCTATATATATATATATATATATATATATATATATATATATATATATATATATATATATATATATATATATATATATATATATATATATATATATATATATATATATATTACCACATAATCCGTGGGATAAAATTTATACAATATATATTGCTATTGAGGATTCGAACCCTGACTTCTAAGATGGAAAGTGGTTAGAGCAATGTCTTACCATCTTAGAGGTCAGGGTTCCAATCCTCAATAGCAGCATATATATATATATATATATATATATATATATATATATATATATATATATATATATATATATATATATATATATATATATATATATATATATATATATATATATATATATATATATATATATATATATATATATGAGGGATGGAATGAAGTATCAGATTGGTGGGTATCGGTATCGGCAAAAAATGACCGATATCGATGCCAAATTTTTTAAAGTAACTTAATCCCGTAGGCTTACATTTTTTTGAATGCTCAATATCTTTGAGTGTAGATTTTCGAATACCACGAAGCATTGTTTTTCTTGATTTTCAAAATTTTCAATTAATTTATTACTAATTAACAGTTAATTAAATTTTTGACTTATATTCTATATCTCTGTAACTGCAAATCCGATTTGGTTAAATTAGGAGGGTTAACTCTTTGTATACCATAGATCAACTTGTTATACTTTACTGTTCATTTATTTAATTACTTAATTAAATTATGTAATTTTTTTATCAATATTACGTAATATTTTGCCATGTCACTTCCCCATAATTTTGTTTCCAGAACATTGGTTTGATGCTTTGCACTAAAAGGGATTTTTTTTTTTGAAATGAACAAAACTCCGTTTCCATTTCTTTTCATGCCATTTGGTTTTCCTTAAATAGTTTATTTTTATCTTCATCCATTATTACCATATTAAGATGGTAACCGAGGTATATATATATATATATATATATATATATATATATATATATATATATATATATATATATATATATATATATATATATATATATATATATATATATATATATATATATATATATATATATATATATATATTAGGGATGGAGCGATACCAAAATTTTTTTCCGATACCGATACCTAAAAAATTACCAGATACCGATACCGGTATCGGTATCGGAAAATATGCCGATACTACTACCGATACTTTACTCTTATACAAAAATTTTGCCGATACCGATACCGATACTGAAAAGGCCGATACCGATACCGGTATCAGAAAATATGCCGATACCGATACTTCACTCCATCCCTATATATATATATATATATATATATATATATATATATATATATATATATATATATATATATATATATATATATATATATATATATATATATATATATATATATATATATATATATATATAGTAATTATGGTGTTCCTCAGAGTTTTGTTCTATCTCTTATTTTATTCTTTCTTTTCATCAACGACCTCCGCAACTGTACTCCTAACTCTGTTCACTCTTATGACGACGACTCAACTCTCCATTTTGCTACGAATTTCAAATCTGATCTCTCTTTTGCATCAAGAGTTGATTCTCGTCTTCAACTTTCCGATTCCAATCTTGTCGATATGGATGGGATTTCCCGGTGGGGCTACAGCAACCTTGTGAAATTCAACTCTTTGAAAACTCAAATTTACATCTCTCTCTCTCAAAAATACCTCCCAGCTTTCCTATTTCCTTCGACGGCTCTCCCGTCACACCTGTGGAACAAATATTCTTGGTCTGAACATTAACAATTAATTATCTTGGAAACATCATAACACAAAATATCCAGAAAGCTGAGACTTCTGTTCAGATTGCAGGAAGTATTTTCTTCTACACAGTTACTCCAATTATATAAGGATCTTATCCGTCCTTGCATGGAGTACTGTTCTCACATTTGGGGTGGTTCCAGTTCCACCCTTCTTTTAGATAAAGTTGAGAGACTAAGGCTAAAAGACTAATAAACTGTCCCCTACTTCCAAGCTTCCTTGATCCTCTTTCTCTGCGAGGCGACGATGGCGCACTTTCTCTTTTCTATAGGTACAACAACGAGGAAGTACCAAGGTGCTCGAGCGAGTTGACCTCTCGCATTTCACCACCATTGCGTCGCCGTCGCAGCACAAGGGGTACCTTTCTTGCACATATACTTTGAGTGAGCAATGCAAAATCAAGGTCTGACGTTGTATGGTACCTCTTCCTTTCCAGCCTCCTCGTTCTGTGGAACTCTCTATCTTCTGTTTTTCCTGCTGTATTTAAAAAAACTTTCTCTAAATGCTCTGTCTGTGCCTACCTGAGGAATCTAAGTTAGGTTCGGTATTGCGTGCTTTTTTCTTGTTTTCTTTTATCCTTTGTGTCCCCTCCTTGAAAAGGGCTCTGCCAGTGAGTGATGGTAATATATATATATATATATATATATATATATATATATATATATATATATATATATATATATATATATATATATATATATATATATATATATATATATATATATATATATATATATATAGGGGAGGGAAGTAGCGCTCCGGAGGCGATGAGACTACCCCTCATTGGGTTTATGGGATGTTAAGGGCACTTCCCATCTCATCCAGTTGCCCTATGGTTCGCTCCCTTTCGCGCTCACCTTCTTCTACACGGGATAGGCTCTCCTTCACACACATAAAACTATTACAGACACACACACTTTTTTTTATTTTAAAAAAAAAAAAAAAAAAAAAAAAAAAAAAAAAAAAAAAAAAGCAAATTAATAATGGCGTCAACAACAGTAGCCTCGGAGAAGCCCCGGGGTGCGGCTTCGAAAAATAGCCCCTCATCTACCCCTACCCCCGTCACCACTTGGGAGTTGGTGCCACCAAAACTCTGCAGCCGGCTTGTCCTGATGCAAGGTCTATTTTTTTCATTAATTTCTGCAACATTCGCGGTCTACACTCTAATTTCCACTTTGTTGAGCATCACCTCTCTTCTTCTAAACCTCCCTTCTTGTTCTTGACCGAAAACAGATGTTTGAGAGTTCTGAGAGCAAACCCTATTCTGTTTCCTCTTCCTGTCCCTGTCCTCAATTTTCAGCCAAAGGCGCAATGATGTAGTTTGTTCTGTGTCTCTAATTTGGAATCTTCCGAATTTTCCACCTTATGGCTTAGGCTCTCTTGCCATTCTACGACTAAATTCATTTGTTCTGTTTATTTATCACCCAATTCCACTGAGTATCCTAAATTCTTCGACTATTTAAACTCCAATACGAAACACATTTTCTCTTCTTCTCCTTTCTCTGAAATCATCATATTAGGTGATTTCAATGTTCACCACCGCCAATGGCTTTCTTCTAGTTCTCATGATACACCTGGTGAACGTGCCTTCCATTTAACTATCCAAAACGGCCTTTAGCAATAGGTGCAGCTCCCTACTCGTATCCCTGATCGTCTTGGAAATGAATCCAACATTCTAGACCTTTTTCTAACTTCTAATCCTTCTCCTTATACTGTTAAACTCTTTCCTCCTCTGGATTCCTCCGATATCCTTCTTATCTCTGTATCCTCTTCTATTTCTTCAAGTCTTCCGCAGGAAAGACCCCCTTCTATTGAAAGAAAACGTTTGTGGCATGTCGGTGACGCAAGCTGCTCGGAATTGCGATCGTACTTTTTTGATTTATCGGGGAATGATTATTGCTTCCGTCAGAAGGGTCCCTCGGAGTGTGCAGAACGCATTACCGAGGTGATTCTCTCTCTGGCATGGAAGCGTACATTTCATTTTCTTTCCCTTCAACTAAACTAAACCTTGATTTAATTCTGCTTGTTCTCGCGCTATCTATCCACCGCAGTGATGTTGCCTTCAGGGATTACCATCGTCTTCAAACTCCAGAAACTCACGCAACTTATATTTCATCCCGGAATCGTACAAAATCTATCCTTCGTGACACTACAACTCTTTCTCTCCGTAGAAAATGCAATCATTCTGGTTCCTCTTCCTAGAGTTCTTTCTGGCATTTTGCAAGCAATTTCAACTCTAACTTTGTTTCTTTCTCTTTCCCTCTTTTAGTATCTTCCGACTGCACAATTGCCTCCATCTAAAGCTAAACTCTTCGCTCAAACTTTTGCCTCTAATTCAGCCTTAGACGATTCCGGAGCTATTTCTCCTCATTCAACTCCTTCCAACTCATTTATGCCTACAATTGTAATTTCTACTAAAGATGTCATTTCTGCTCTCTAAGAGCTTAACATCAAGGAGACGTACGGTCTTGATGGTATCCCTTCTGTGGTTCTCAAAACTTGTGTTTCTGAGCTGAGCTTGCACCCTGACTTGGTAAACTATTTTCGTCTCCATCTCTTTACTTCAACCTTTCCTTCATACTGGAAACGTGCACTCATTCAGCCTGTTCCGAAGAAGGGGGACCCCTTTCAACTCTTCAACTAAAGTTCAATTTCTTTAACATCCTTCTCTCTAAGGTTTTCGAATCTATCCTTAAAAGAAAGATTTGGAAACATTTCAAATCTTCTAATCTTATCTCTGATTGCTAGTATGGCTTTCGAAAGAAACGCTCTACTGTTGATTTTCTTTCCCTTCTCTCTAACTCTTGAACTTCCGCTCAACGGCATTACGTGAAATATTTTGCTGTCGCGCAGGGCATTTCTAAAACTTTCGATAGCGTCTGGTACAAAGCTTTGATTTCTAAACTTCCCTCTTTCGGAATATATCCTTCTCTCTGATTTTCTCTTTCCGGTCGTTCTATAGCTGCTGTTGAAAAGGCCACCGTTCATCCTTTAAATCTATTAATAGTGGTGTTCCTCGGTATTCTTTTCTGTCCAAAAAACTTTTTCCACTCTTCATTAATGATCTTCTCTCTATTACTTCATTACCTATCCACTCATATGATGATGACTCCACCCTTCACTATTCCTTTCAGTTTGAAAGGTGCTCCTTCCAGCTAGAAGGGTGGCCTCAGAGCAACTGACCTCCGATCTTTCTCGCATTTCAAATTGAGGCAGAGAAAACATAGTTGTTTTCAATGCCTCAAAAACTAAGTTCCTCCGTTCTCTACTCGACACTATCTTACACACAAATATAAAATCTTCTTCGAAAACACACATCTCAAGACTTCATCTCTCCTTAATATTCTAGGTGTTTCTTTCTCTCGTGATCATTCTTAGAAGGATCACATTACTTCTCTTTCTAAACAAGCTTCAAAGAGATTGGATGTTCAGTTGCACCTTCGTGATTTTTTTTTACGTCAATCCAGTACCTTTCTTTTTATAGGGGTGTTGTTCTCCCCTGGATGGAGTACGTCTCACACAACTGGGGTGGTTCCACTCACACAGCTCTACTTTACAAGGTGGTTTATATAGCTCTTCGTCTTAACTCTATCGCTCTCACTAATTCTCTCCGATCTTTTCTGCCGTCAAACTGTTGCGTCACTAACTCTATACTTTGTTAACTTCTTAGAAGTCCTCGTGCAACACGCCTTTCTATACAGTCTTATCCTTTCTCTGTTCAAATGTCTGACTCCAGACTTAACCGCTATGCCAAATCTTATACGTACTCTACAAGCAAAATCCGGAACACACTCCCTTTATGTTTTCCCAACTTTTGAATTGCACACTTTCAAGCGCCGTGTGTCAGGGCATGTCAACTTTTAACAATTAGGTTCCTGTATTGCCCCAACTTTGGTGGAAATTAATAGGCATCTGGTCTTTACCCACCAGAGGAGACAAAATATATATATATATATATATATATATATATATATATATATATATATATATATATATATATATATATATATATATATATATATATATATATATATATATATATATATATATATATATATATATATATATATATATATATATATATATATATGGAGCCAAAATAGAGAGAAGTTAAGAAAGGTGATAAGAAGTTTTGCTGAAAAGCTTCAAGAGGCGGGATTGAGCGTGAATATTGAAAAGACAGAACTGTTAATAGTTGGAAGGGAGGAGGGAGAGGAGCTTGTGCTGAAGGTGGATGGCGAGGAGGTGAGGGTGCCAGGGTGGTGGAGGGATGTGAGTATTTGGGAGGGGGGGGGAGTATTCAGATGGGAATGAGGAAACACGCTGGAAATCACCATCAGGATGGATAAATACGGAAGAGTGGTGAGGCGCTGTACCCAATCTTGGTCGAGAAGAATGGATATAGGAGTAAAGAAAGTAATTTTTAAAATTACTCTGACCCCAATTTTGTTATATGGGCGGAGACAACAAGAAAGAAAGAGACAAGCAGAGAGATTAAGACTGCTGCGGTTGATGGTGGGAAGGACCAAGAGGGAAAGGAAAAGAAGAGAAAGAATTAGAGAAAGCATTGGGGTTGAACCAATTAATCAAAAGATAGATGCAGCAAGACTGAGATCGTTGGGGCGCATGTGGAGGATGCCGGAGGGGAGAACGGCTAGAGGGAAGTGAGAGAAGTAAAATCGTTTTAACTTAACCTAACCTAACCTAACCTACCAAACCTTGAGTAATCTTTTCAACTTTCCTAACCTAAGCAAAACGTTTGTCTCTCTCTCTCTCTAAATATATTTATTCTATATATATATATATATATATATATATATATATATATATATATATATATATATATATATATATATATATATATATATATATATATATATATATATATATATATATATAATATAATAAAAATAATAATTGAAGTTTCTAAGCTTCACTTCTGCTGCGGTGGCGTTAATACGTAAGTACCATTATTTACAACAGATCTAGATGGAGAAAAGCGTTGGCCCTGCCGATAGACCCCTAGAACCTCACTGGGAACGTGTATATATATATATATATATATATATATATATATATATATATATATATATATATATATATATATATATATATATATATATATATATATATATATATATATATATATATATATATATATATGAAATTTGCAAATATTTAATTTTCTTTGTATTAATTCCAAATCAGTACATCGTATTTTACTTTTGTTGCTTCACATGAATTTTTTTTTCCTTATTTAAATTAAATTTTACTATTTATCTTAATTTCGAAAAAAATTAACTTTATATTAAAATTTTTGTTATTTGTTCATAAATTCATCCTGGCTTGAATATTGATGTTTTCTTCTCACTCATAACCTTCTTCTCTAAATCATGTTTCTTCTGAGAGTTTATTTTTTACTCTTCAGATTATCATCTTTCTTCTCTTTCTTGGTGTTTTCCTTCCAAAATCTTACTGTTTCTTCTCTTTTTAACACGTCTTATCCCAATGACATCTGAATCATATAATCATATATTGATTATTTTGAACGTGATTCAATATGACATCTGAATCATAGTCTTACAACTAGACTTTTCAATAAGTTGATAGGGTTGGGAAGACTTATCAGCTGCTTGTCGCTTCCCATGTGCCTCCAGCATTATTTGGAGGTTGTGGCGACAGGCCTAGCAAGCCGGCTACTTAAAAAGACACACCGCTCAAGAAACCAATGCTACACCTTGGACAATCAAAGAGATTTTGGAGGAGTAGCACCCGAGAGGCGACAGCCTACCGGTTTGGACGATGATGATGATGATGATGATGATGATGATGATGATGATGATGATGATGATGATGATGATGATGATGATGATGATGATGAATGATGATGATGATGATGATGATGATATATAATATATATATATATATATATATATATATATATATATATATATATATATATATATATATATATATATATATATATATATATATATATATATATATATATATATATATATATATATATATATATAATAATATATAAAATAAAAAAAAAAAAAAAAAAAAAAAAAAAAAAAAAAAAAAAAAAAAAAAAAAAAAAATATATATTATCTTAAAATTTCAGAATTGGTATCGGTATCGGTATATATATATATATATATATATATATATATATATATATATATATATATATATATATATATATATATATATATATATATATATATATATATATATATATATATATATATATATATATATATATATATATATATATATATATATATATATATATTATATATATATACTGCTATCGGGGACTCGAACCCTGATATCTAACTGGTAAGATAGAGTAATATCTCTGCGCTATCGCACCTCAAAAGGAAATCGAAGAGAGAAAGCTCAAAGACAATTGCCGTGATGACTAACTCAAAGCACCTCCCGGAATGCACTCAAAACAAAGGGTAAACAGGTCAGTTAATATCCCCTTTAACCACGGATAATATACGTGAGTATAAAGCCGCATAAACCGTGGAGGGAAATAATTCATTCTTATTCTGCTATCGGGGTTTCGAACCCTCACTTTTATGCTGGTAAGACAGAGTTTTACCTCTGCGCTATAACACTTCAAAAGGAAACTACAAAGAGAATACTGAAAGACAACCGCCATGATGAATTACTCTAAGGACCTCCCCGAGTACACTCAAGACAGAGGGATCAGCTTTAGTAGAGATTTTAGCGTCAGGAAGAAAGCAAAGTTAGAGTTAACATTTTTTGTGCAAAATTCCGGAAGAGAGTAAAAAGGAGCAACCAGAAAGATTATTGCATTTACGAAGGAAAATTGAGTATTTGATTATACGGAGAATAGATTTTGTACGATCTGGGATGAAACAAAAGATGCACGAGTATCTAGAGTTTGGAGGGTACGGTAATCACAGAATGCAGCATCACTGCGGCAAATAGCACGAGAACATACAGAGTTAAACCAAGATTTGTTAAATTTAATTGAAAGAAAATATGGAATGTACGCCTCCAAGCAAAGGGAAGAATCATCTCGCCATTGCACTCTGCACATTCAGAGGGACCCTTCCATGAAATCAGTAATCATTCCATGGAAAATGTGGGAAATACAACATTATTTACATATATATATATATATATATATATATATATATATATATATATATATATATATATATATATATATATATATATATATATATATATATATATATATATATATATATAATGTCTCCTCTGGTGGGCAAAGTTCGGAGGTGTACCAATTTTCACCAGAGTTGGGGAATAGTCGGAAATCTGGTCGCTAATGGCACACGTTACCCGATACACGGCATTTAAAAGTGTGCAAATCAAAGGAAGTTAGGAAAACAAAAAGGGGGTGTGTTCCAGACTTTACCAGTAGAGTCCATGTACGACTGAGCATAGCGGTTTAGTCTGGGTCGGAGAGTTGGACAGAGAAAAGGTGAGACTGAGTAGAAAGTCGTATCGAACAAGCACTTCTCAATGGAGGAGGTATGCGACGGGAGATTTCAGAAGAGCAGTGTCCGTTGTAATAGTAATAGTACAGAGAGAGTGACACAACAATTCGACAGCGCAACAACAATTCACGGGAAGAAAGAGATTGGAGAGAGTAAAAGCAAAAGAGTTTATAAGACGAAAAGCCCTAAACTCCACCTTTTCGAGAAGAGCTGTATGTGTAGAACCACTCTAGACGTGTGAGGTGTACTCCATACAGATGCGAACAACACCCCTATAAAAAGAAAGGAACTGAGGTGGCGTAAAAAAATTGCGAAGAAGTCGTATCAGAACACCTAACTTCTTAGAAGCTTGTACAGAAAAAGAAGTATGTGATCTTTCCAAGAAAGATCAATGAGAAAAAGAAACACAGAGAAAGTTGAGGAAAGATGAAGGTTTGAATTGAGTGCTTTCGAAGATGTCATAGTTGTGCGGAAGATTGTGTTGAGTTGAAAGATGGAGGAACTAAGTTTTTGAGGCATTGAAAACTACCATGCTTTCTCTGCACCAATTTGAAATACGAGAAAGATCTGAGGTCAGTTGCTCCAAAGCCATCCCTCTTGCATCAATAAACTGATGCTGGGAGGGACGTCTTTCAAATTGAAAGGAGTAATGAAGGGTGGAGTCATAAGCATAGAAATAGATAGGTAATAAATAGAGAGAGGGTCATTGATGAAAATTAGATAAAGTACTAGGAATAGAACAGATCCTTGATGAACACCATTATTTCTAGATTTAAAGGAAGAACGATGGCCGTCTACAACAGCTGCTATATAACGACCGGAAAGGAAATTAGAGAGAAGGTCACAGAGAGAAGGATAGATTCCGAAAAAGGGAAGTTTGGAAATCAAATCTTTGTGCCAGACTCTATCGAAGGCTTTCGATATGTCTAGCGCCACAGCGAAAGACTCACCGAAACCCTGAAGAGCGGAGGACGAAGAGTCAGAAAGAAGGGAAAGATGATCACCAGTAGAGCGTTTCTTGCTAAAGCCATACTGGCTTTAGAAGAATTAAAGTGTTTCCAAATCTTCCTGTTAAGGATAGATTCGAAAACTTTATAAAGAACGGAGGTTAAAAAAATAGGACGATAGTTAGAGGGTTGAGAGGGGTCCCCTTCTTCGGCACAGGCTGAATGAGCGCACGTTTTCAGTAAGGGAAGATCGAAGTGGAGAGAAAAAGACGATATAGTTTACCAAGGCAGGGTGCAAGCTCAGAAGCACAAGTTTTGAGAACCGCAGGAGGGATAGTGTTAGGACCGTACACCTTCTTAGTGTTAAGCTCAGAGAGAGCAGAAATGACTTCTTTAGAAGAAATTACAATTTTTGGCATAAATGAGTT
The DNA here is from genome assembly GCA_009176605.1 of Armadillidium nasatum. Classification (NCBI taxonomy): domain Eukaryota; kingdom Metazoa; phylum Arthropoda; class Malacostraca; order Isopoda; family Armadillidiidae; genus Armadillidium; species Armadillidium nasatum. The sequence goes on from SEYY01003946.1 coordinate 18,542, forward strand.
GGAGGGGGTTGAAGGAGGAGAAATAGCTCCGGAATCATATATATATATATATATATATATAATATATATATATATATATATATATATATATATATATATATATATATATATAATATATATAATATATATATATATATATATATATATATATATATATATATATTATATATATATATATATGTGAAAGTTGTTAACATAGAATGGTACTAAAAAGTTCATCTATTACTGTTTATGGTGAATCTTGTGGTGAGGAGAAGCTGCATCCTCGTGACCCCAGTGATCTAATTATAATTGGTGGTAATAATAAAGTAATAAATTGTCTATATTTAAACGCTACTGAAGTTAAATTTTTCTGTTGAACATTTTAGAATAAGAACGAATTATTGGAGGCTCGAAGCGTGAACATCTTGAGTGGAAAGCTCGTTTTATTCACTGCTGGTCAAAAAACGAATATAGAATGATAATTTACTGGATAGAACATTGTTGACGCGTAATTCCATTTTTTTGTGACACTTACTTTGATACATATTCTAATCAATATGATAAGAATTAGATTCAATACTTATAGCAGTTATGAAACTATTTTATATTCTGAAATGTTTATAGTTTTCTATTCTATTTAGCGAATGAATATTCTATGAATACTGTCAACACTTTATAAGAAAATTTTATTTTCTGAAAGTTTTATTTGTGTGACTTAAAAGTACCACTTGATATTAAAACTGAAATCGTATGTCTTCAATAATAATAATACCTAAATTTTTAGCCGAAGAGTCCCTATATGTTCCGTTGATTATTGCCAACTCCATAAGTTGCCGTTTTTTCAACTCGTCTTCACCATCGTTCTAGAGAAAAATGAAAACGACAAACACGAATACAGTATTACTTTCAAAATAATTATGTCAGACAAGAAAATAACGATTGTGTTAAAAAAATTTTATGAGTGAACAAAAGCTTCAATAATACTTACAGAAGGAACAAGAAGCTTCTGAATTTCTTCCATTGCCCTTTGAAGTTTGATTTTAGCTCTATTTTCTGTGTCTTCAACAGTGATAAGTACGTGCAACTCATCATTCAAATGTTCCCAATTTGGTTTCCCTCTATTTTGCTCCTCCTTGATAAATAATAAATTGTAATTTATTTCAATTGCCAACGCTAAATCGTGCAATGAAATTTACCCAAATTTTCTGTATAGAGCCTTGAAGAAAAATTTTAAGCCTTCGGGCGTAATTCAATTTTTAAAAAAATGACTATATAAAAAAAAGAGATAATGTTCAAATCATTATATAATTACAAAAATAATCAAATAACCATCTTTGTTTTTCTTTTATTTAAAAATGCATTATATATTTTATGTGAATTATTGCGTACCTTTTTTTTGTCCCTCATTGATCCCTTTCCTCGTACCATAATTTTGCAGCCCGTTTCTTGTTCAAGTTGCTTTGCCGTCATTCCTCTT